>VWZK01021692.1:1342749-1436881 GCA_013396935.1 Baryphthengus martii | reverse complement strand
TTTTTTTTTTTTTTTTTTTTACACATACTGTAAGAGAAAGAAGATACTTTATCCTGAATTGACACACAGTAAAAACCTCCAAAAACCTGTGATCCTAGTAATAAAGTCAGTTGTTGAATAATACAAACAACAAATAAAACTATTTGCTTAGAGAATTCTAAAAGCTTCCAATAGCTTCATTTGCAATTTTAATCCCACTAGGCTTCTCTAATTAAAGTCAGATGAATTTTCGAATGATGCCAACATCCTCAACAGCTGATATTCACTGGAGGTCTCCATCATTTCCACACAATCCCCAATCTGTCTGTCACCTCTCAGTATCAGTCATGAGAAACAAGTCATAAGATCAATCTCCCCAGGTTTACCTGCAAAAATTAAGGTCATTTACTCTCAAAGCTCTTGACTGTTATTCTAATAGTAGTCTGAAGTTACTATTCCCCAGGGGATAGAGGGCAGTAGGATCAGGGAGCAATGTGGGGCTGTTTGAAGTTTTTCATTTTCACAATCTTTTCAGATCTAGGGTGGGAACCTTCCATGCAGCACCTAAAATGCTGAAATACACATAATATACAAGGAAATAATCATCTAGATGTCCACTTTCAGTTATGGCAACTCCCACAGTTCAAGATTTCCCTCTAAGCATCTCAAACTGCTTTTCATTTTGCTTCTGTTCTTAAATACGAGGCTACCTCAGCCTTCCTGATGCACTTCTGCACTTTCTTATGGAGTTTCATTTCAGCAACATGTCATCACTGCACATTGTCTGTAAAGTGCTTTCTGATGTTCCAGGATGAAAGTCACTTAATGGCAAGCTATTAACAACAACAATGGGGTGAGTTGTGTCATTATGTTTAAATATCATGCTCTGACACTTCTCTTTAAAAAAAAAAAAAAAAGAAAGAAAAGAAATACATGATTTAATCATTTAAGTTATTCAGGCAAGATAAAAATCTAAAATTATGTTTC
Source organism: Baryphthengus martii (assembly GCA_013396935.1). Lineage (NCBI taxonomy): Eukaryota > Metazoa > Chordata > Aves > Coraciiformes > Momotidae > Baryphthengus > Baryphthengus martii. Next base: position 1,435,915 of record VWZK01021692.1, on the reverse strand, counting down.
GGAAAAGGCGACACTAGGTACAACAGTCTCACAGGTTAAAGTGAATGTTTTCTCTGCTTTAAGCAGAGAGCACAGCACAGCACTGGGAATTCACATGTAACTTAATCAGGGTTGAGCAGCCTGAGCATCTCAAGGGTTTAAGCATCATTTGGACTCTGGTCCTCTGAAGAGCAACATGACAAGGATACACAGCCTGCAATTACCTGCATCCCAGGGTCATCTGCACCATGTCTTCTAAGGTAAAAGCTGATGGCAGTGCAGTAGAGACAGTACAAAGATTATGCCCTCTTTAATATAAAGATAATAAATAATTAAAATATTAAATGGGTTATAGTAAAGATTTCAGTATTTGAAGGTCTTGGGCTTTCTGTCTGCACAGCAGTTTATTTCTTATAAGAATGCAAGTAATATTTAAAAAAAAAAGGCAGCTAGACCGCAAAAAGGTGTTTGTTGGCTTGCATCCAGCTGAAACTAGACTCTGCTTTATCACATAGCATTAATCTACTGCAAACAACTCAGATAAATAATTACCTTATTCTTCTATTCGAGTTCAGGTATCTGTTCTCTGTATATGTGGCCTAGAGGGTCCATGAAGAAAGTTATTGATCCTTTTAATTGCTAAGAACCTTGCTAAGTGACAAAACTGTCCACCCACTTTCCCTAATTAAGAAAAATCCAATTACCACACACAAGTGTAAATTGTGAGTCTGTAAATAACATCCATCAGTCTTCAGGAATTGGTACAACTGGCATATATGTTCCCAAACCATCTGTACAGCGAAAGATTCATTAAAAATGACTTGTCAAGTTATGCACTACTTTGTAGGACAGAAACTTGCCAGAAAGCGTAAGCATTTGGAAATACTTAACCAAGTCTTCTCCTCGTATCTTAACCAATACTTCTCCTCATGTGAGCGATTATGGTCACAAGGGGTTTCTAGAGTCTGCAGCAGACAGTTCTGCTCTAAATTCAGAGGAGCAGGCTTGCAGATCGATCCTTTCTCCACAGTCTCCAAAACAAGATGAAGTGGAAAAGCTCAAGGGGAGGTGGAAATGTGGAACTGCACTGCAAAACATGCAGCAGAACGTGTAGAATCAACAGCAGCTGCTAGAGAGGGAACAAAGTAAACAAGTACTCTCCCTGATACTGGCAATGATGTGATATCACACCTTGGAAACCATGTCTCTAAAGTGACTTTCAGTGGGACAGAAGTCACAGTAAAGAATAGATCTGCAACAGAAAATCGAGGTTGTGCAGAAGAGGCAGAGATTGCCAGTGCAATGAAGAAAATAGAAAAGTCTTGAAAGAAGAAATAACAGTGGAAGAACAGATCCTCTTCAATAAAACAAGGTCTCCTCACTACAATGCAAACCAAATTCAGTGCCTAGAGCAGAACAAGGGCTTGCTTTCTACTCTTATTCCCATGCCTGAAGCTCAAGGACACTGCATTGCGATGGTAAGATTGTTCTGTATCAAACAGAAGAATCTCTTGGAGAAGGACTACAGAAATTCGGATCTTACTCAGAACACAACACACAAGTGCTGCTACAGTCACAGATTAAAAAAAATCAGAAAAATATTAGGCCCAGCCAACGTGGGTTTAGGAAAGGAAGGTCTTGCCTAACCAATCTGACCTCCTTCTATGACTGGGTGACCCGCCAGGTAGATGAGGGGAAGGCTGTGGATGTGGTCTACCTAGACTTCAGCAAAGCCTTTGACACAGTCTCCCAGAGCATCCTCCTGGAAAAGCTGGCAGCCCATGGCTTGGACAAGTGCACCCTTCACTGGGTTAAAAACCATCTAGATGACTGGGCAGAGAGTGGTTGTGAATGGTGCTGCATCCAGTTGGTGTCTGGTGACTGATGGTGTCCCCCAGGGACCAGTACTGGACCCAGTTCTATTCAACATCTTTGTTGATGACCTGGATGAGGGGATCGAGTCTCCCATTAGTAAATTTGTGGATGACACCAAGTTGCGAGGGAGTGTTGATATGCTGGAGAAGAGGAAGACGCTGCAGAGAGACCTGGATAGGCTGGGTTGATGAGCCAAGACTAAGAGTATGAGGTTTAACAAGGCCAAGTGCAGGGTCCTACACTTTGGCCACAACAACCCCCTGCGGCACTACAGACTGGAGGAAGAGTGGCTGGAGAGCAGCCCAGCAGAGAGGGACCTGGGAGTGCCGGATGACAACTGACTGAACACGAGCCAGCAGTGTGCCCAGGCGGCACGGAAGGCCAATAGCATCCTGGCTTGTATCAGGAATAACGTGGCCAACAGGAGTAGGGATGTAATCCTCCCCCCCTGTACTCGGTACCGGTGAGGCCCCACCTCAAGTACTGTTTGCAGTTCTGGGCCCCTCACTTCAAGAAAGGTGTTGAGGTGCTGGAGCAGGTCCAGAGGAGAACGCTGAGGCTAGGGAAGGGACTGGAGGGAAAGTCTTATGAAGAGAGGCTGAGGGAGCTGGGGTTGTTTAGCCTGGAGTAGAAGAGACTCAGGGGGGACCTTATAGCTCTCTACAACTACCTGAAGGGAAGTTGTAGTCAGGTGGGGGTCGGGCTCTTCTCCCAGGCAACTAGTGACAAGACAAGAGAGCATGGCCTGAAGCTGCGCCAGGGGAGGTTTCGGTTGGATATTAGGAAGCCCTTCCTCCCAGAAGGGGTGATTAAACACTGGAATGGAGTGCCCAGGGAAGTGGTGGAGTCGCCATCCCTGAAGGTGTGTAAGGAAAGATTGGACATGGCATTTAGTGCCATGGTCTAGTTGATGTTGTGGTGTTAGGTCATAGGCTGGGCTTGATGATCTCAGAGGTCTATTCCAGCCTCAATAATTCTGTGATTCTGTAAAGAAAATAGACTTTAAATATCTTTTTCCATTTTTCTTCAAACACAAATAATAGAATGACACTGAAGGGCAAAACATCCAGTAAAGCAGAGAGTGATAGAAAGACTGACAAGCAAATGGTTGTGTGAAAGGTGATGTCAAGGACTATAGGAGTTTTCGGTAATCAAAATTAATCAGAAAACTGGATAGTAGTAGAAAAAAAAAAAGTGGGGGAAAGCGGCCATATGAAGAAAGTATAAAGAAAATTGAGAAATGACTGCAAATGCGAGGGCTAAAAGCAAAGGGTAGGGAAAAAATAGCATCACAAGGGAATTACGGGTAGGGCTGGAATATGGGCTCTGATATGGCCTTCCAGGCAACTTTATTAGATTTGTACCAAAGTAGGAAACCAGAATGCCAATAGGGAGCCCAGGCTTTACTGAGAGATTACTCCACAAGATAGTGTCAGTACAAACTTGCTACTCAAACTGGTATGCAGTCTTACTCAATGTGTGGACTGCTACAAAGCAGGAACGCTCTGGATAAAAGTGTACAAAATAAAACACATCTATCCCTTTGTTCTGGCTAACTAGAGACATCAATGAACATTAGAAACAATCCATACGGATTTTACAAGGTACACCTTTTTTTTTTTTTTTTCTTTTTTTGAATGTGAGTAAATCCTACAAGCTGTATCCCAAACCTTGTTCTAATGGTGTATGAACACACCATACATTTTGTCACACCTTCTGGAAGCCCATGGCACCAAGAGGCAGGATGATTTCGACACACAGTTTTGACCACTGCATGATTCTCCCAAAAACATTCACATCATGCCAAATGCAGATGTGTTCTCCTTGCTGTTAGTCTGTGAGATCAACTGTCTCCAAATATAAGGCCTGTTCATGGGCTGTGGGACTCAAAGGACTGAGACACTCAGCAAGTGAAAATACAAAATAAAGAAGAGGCAAGAGGAAGACGCTTCAAACACTAAAATGTCACTTCTTGATTTACATAGTGGACAAAAAGTCATTCACCAGTACACTCGCATCCCTTATCTGCATAGCTCAGTGCAAACAAATAGTACCAACTAAGGTGATTTGTTAAACTAATATCTGTATTTTACAATATTGATAGTGGATGCCATGCATGTTTTACAAGGATTAGCTTCATTTCTTTTGCAGCTTTCAAACGAAAATTCCTTTCATTTGAATACTGCAAGTCTGTTTCTTTGAATGGCTGAATTTTTTTAACCGACTGAAAAAAGTGCTTATTAAAAAAACAACTTGTCCTATGCACAGGATGTGCTCGCCCTGCACCTCGGCCAATCCTTGACAGAACAGGATCAAAGTCCACAGACACAAAGAAGAGTCTGGGCAGGGTATAAGCAATTCATCAGGCCCTATGTGCCCCATCTCCTATATCATTTACACTCCTTATAGTATATATAATAATCAATCAGCATTGCCTGCCTGTGTGCTGCCTTTCAAGGACGATCTCAGGAGAGTATGACTGGAGGTCAGCTAGGCAGAGGACTCTGAATTGATGGCAGCACCAGCCAGCTAGCATCATAATTTATTTCCTTTGCTGGCAAGCACTAACTGTTCCTTCTGCTGAGGAACATAGTCAGTAATGGAAATCCTGCCATCACCTTAATTATAACATCTCCAGCCTGATGCCAGATTAATGAGTAGCAGTGGAATAACATTTTTAAAGTGTGACTGATGATGATGTAGATAATGACTGAAGCATGAAGGCACCTGCACCCAGAAATGCTCCAGGCTTGGACCAGTTTGTCCCTATTACATCTAACAATGATAAAAAGGAAAAGAAAAAACACGGTTTGAGAACTGGAAAACCAATTTAAGATATTTTATTTCTCTATGGTAAAGTATGGGAAACCATCAACATTTAAAAGTTAGTATTTTTAACCTGATCATTACATTTTACTAAGAAAATGAAAGTAGAGGATTTGGGACACCAATAACCATACATAGCTGTTTTGTGTAAACAGTGAAATAAGGAGGAAGTTTTAGATACTACATGATAATTCTGTTTTGCTTATTTCATCAGCACCAGCTTCTGCCAAAGAATGAGAACTGATCAGAAAAAAAGGCTTATACGTTAAAATGAAGATACACATACACTCCCTTCCTTAAAGTAAAATCAGAGAAAAATGACATTGAAAAGCTCTTCCATGTTCAAAGGACAAGTCCAGCAAAACTAAGGAAGATTAACTGCTCCAAATATATCTATGGTCAAGAACCAGGAAAGGGAATAAACAAACCCTTCCAGCTCATCTTTATGCATCATAAAACAAATTAAATTAGGTTTTTGTTCACTGTATTATGCAAAAGTAATTTTGTCAGGAGTCACTGTGATACAGTCAGGCTGCTTCTCAATCACTGCACAAACAACTTTTTTCTCAAAGGTTATCTTCCAAGGAGATTTAAAATACAAATGTATTTATATGAAGTTTATGCCTTTCACACCTATCATATTTACTTTAAATGTGTGCTGGGGTGCTAAGCCTACTGATATTGTTGATATTGTTCTGCTTTCTACATTTTATTAAAACTAAAGCCGCAGGAATATTCTCAATGACATAAGACAAGGAAAAGTACCCCTTTTATGACCACTTACTACAAAGATTAAAAGACATCTTTGAAAATAAATTATAAATCTATATGTAGATATAGGACTTTCATCTAAAAGCCCACAGTTTCATAAATATAATGGAATAGTAGATATCAAGGTGGTATTTGCACCTCTTCAAAAAGCCAGAACAGTAGAGGTGAAGGTAGTCTAATAGTGCTTGAAGAACTTCAATTACGTATTTTGCTATGATGACAGACTTCTTAAGAACTACTTCTCCCATGTTCACATAATGAACATGCAAAGTTATGTCTTTTCTCCAATAGAATAACATTTTCCAAAAGTTTACTTTATTCTTTAGGTACACACATTTCATAATTATAAAGTACACACCTTACCCTGACAAGCTTTAACTGCTATTTTAGCCACGGCAAGAGATTTTAAATAGTTGTCAGGTTTTCAACACAAAATGCAACAGTAGATGCAGAAATATAGGACCAATTTTCAAGATGAAAGCTATACTGGTAGAAATGAGGTGACCTGCATGCATATATAAGACTACAGACAAGTGAGATTGATTGTTCTATATTAAGCCATTGCATTTTGACAGCAGACTAGAAATATGCCAAATGATTTAGAGATTGCCGAGAAAATGTATTTGCAAGAGAATCTTTCAATAGAAACTTTTCTTCAAGAGAAAAATCCTACCATGCCAGGGTATCTGGGAAGATTTTGAAATGTAAAGCTAACATCTTCCACAAAAACACTCCAAATACAGTATCACATGCACCTCACCATATCTATATTTGCTCATTGCTAATGGCTATTCTTTCTACAGAACAGATACAAAATAGTAAGTTAACAAGTACTTGATTATAAAAGTAAAACAAAAGCAGCTCCTAACCTCACAACCTTTAAAGCCTAAAAATTCAGCACATAAGAATGAGGATTTCGTAGCTCAGGCAGTAATCACACAACATCTCGGAGAAATGTGATACGCATTTTCTGATTCCTCCATCATGCATGCTGAAAGAAAGATCTCTGCCTCCACCGCCAAAGCATCTCTTTGACAGCTGAAGCTGGTGATGCCTTTGAGTAATATTCAGCCCAAGTGAAATCAAGTGTCCCAGGCTTTGACTTTCAGCAATGCATCTTCTCTAAATAGGATACTGGGAAGTGGGAAGTATTGTTTTGTTTGCAAAAAGGCAGCAATTTTGGCTCTGTTTCTTGAAAGAGCAGTATTGTTGCACATCTCTACATCTGGCAGAATAAGCTGAACAAAGAGCAGTGTTTGTAAGATAAATGGAATTTATGGCTTTTAAGCAGAGACAGACAAGGGTTAAAGATATAATTTTAACAACGCACCGTACTTCATGTACAAAACCAAGTGTGACACTGCGTCATCTATTCACAGCAATGTATGTCTGCTGCCAGTCTGAACCAACAACCATGCAGTGTATGTACCCCATAAATATACTGCTGTTAAAAACACAAGAGAGAACTAGAGTAACACAGTATTTCCACAGTTAATCACGCATTTGCTCTGTGATGACCCAACTGAAAATCACTTCAGGATATGCAGGAGAGGATTTTAGTTTTAAACTTCTAACAAATGAAAAAAGTTCAATGGAAATTTGAGTTTCTAAGTAAAAAATTCCATAGGATTTTGTTTAAAAAAAAAAATTGTTCTCTATTAACATGATCTGTTCTTCTCCCAACCCAGAAAATGAATACCTTAATCCAAGATATTTTGGCCTACAACTGACATTCAGTTCCAAACGACTTCTTCCTCCAACAGCCCATCTTCACTTTGTCTAACACCCCTTCCATTGTCTGCTTTTGCCTCAACAAGAACAAAGAGTATGATGCAATATGGATGATGTAACCTAGCAGTTAACAGATTTTCATAAGTGAACTATAATGCTTGAGATCTTTCTCATGAGGTTCTGTAATTGCATTTTGAAGTTAGAACGTTTAGCAATTGTTTGCTGTAGGATCAATAATATTGGAAGAAATGATCCATAGATTTGTTTTGTTTTGTATTTGCTACTATTTGTAGGCCTACTGTAGAAACCTTAAGAGTGGAGAGATCAAGAGACCATGATAGTTGAACTGCAGAGAAAAGGAGCTGTAGCATTCCTGAGGGCCTAATTTCAGGAAATGAGCCCTGAAATCCCACCTCTATGTTGGAATACACAGCCCTGGTTTTGTTTGTACAATACAGTCCTTGCCCAGCTGAACAAATACAGAAATGTAGAACATGCAAGTACTAGTTACAGGCTCACTTTAAAACGAATGAAAAAGGTGTAACAATATTTGGAACTGTGAGTGTACCTTCCCATTAAAATTTGAGGATAGTGCCTTTTAAGTAGTTGCAGAATTACTATGCTTTCATGCATTCAATGCTGGAATTCACCAGATGATGGGTCTGCTGCCTAGATTTGCCCTGCTAAACACAATGATACCTAGAAGATACCTTTATAGATTACAATGAACTATTTCAACAGAGATGATATTTAAACTAGTAACAGTTGGGAAAAAAAAAAAAATCTAGGTACTAAGACCAAGAGCTCCTCCTCATGATATCTCTTCTCTTCCCTTTCTTCTCCCTTATCTCACAGCACACCACAGGAAACAGCAAGAATGTGCTCTTCACCTGAGTTAAGAATAATTTGTTTAACTTCAGGAGGACAGGATAATAAGTATTTCTCGCTTTTTTCTCGTTTCACTTCAGGGTGTTGGGAGCATAGACATCAAAAATCATCCTGGTACCAGATTACATGAACCCTAATTATAAAAGGCAGACAACTTTGTTCCCAAACTATAGCACACACACATTTTGATAAGCATTCAGCTTTAGCTTGGCATTACCTTACATATGAAGCAGCAGGTACAACTTTTATTACTCTAGTCAGAGTAATCTAACATGATTGATCACCGCCTGCTGTAATACATTGCATTGGGTGGAGCAAGACCATCTCTAGACTCCAAATTGACTGCTCTGACATTTTTATGTTCTCAGAAATTAAATACGTGATGTTTTTATTTAAGCAAAATAGAAAGAAAACTGAAGAACATTCAAGAGCATTTGAGGTGATGACAGGGGGCTGGAGATGATTTCCCTTTTCCCTTCAGAAGATTTCTGAATAAACCAGAATCAAACTAATCCCTATCAAATATACATTAGATGACCTTTGTAAAAATAACCCTTAGAAGTAACTTCTAGGCTAGACAATATTTTTTAAAAGCCAATCAATAAATGGAACAATTATTTTGATGTATCGGTGCAAATACTGTATTTCAAATTCACAGCAAACACAAATCCCACAAGCTATGCTAAGGACTTTGGTGTTGCAGAGTTTAGCTTCTTCACCAAACAGGAGCATATGGGAATCTCTATGCTGTATGGTAGTACACAGTCCAGCTGGGTTTCCTGCGCTAAACTCGAGTGAGCTTTGAATTAATGAAAATGATATGTCTGGGTTGACTGGTATACTACAAGTTCAATGCACCAAGAAGCTGTATTTGCCAGTCAGAACCATAAAACTGCCTTTAAGTGGTGGCTGAGCTTTACTACAACCTTCTTCACAACCTTTTTGTTAAGGAGCAAAAATCTGTTGCTTGCAATTGATAGTGATGTATTGCCAGATCCTCCTGTAAGTGACACGTTACACCACAGTGCAGCAAAGCTATTGCCTGCATAAATAAACTGAAATAAATGTCAGGAAGACGCAAACAAGCTAGGTCTTCAGATACATTTTAGCTTTGAATTGACATGAGCATGTTGCTCTGCATGTTAATATGTAATCACTCTGGTAATTATCTTCCTCCAAGGGCCTAAAATCAGAAGCAAACACTACAAAATGTTGTTTTCACACAGAGCTGCTACTCTGTATCCTCAGTTTATCTTCCTGTAGTGAGATTTTAAAATTTTCGCAAACCTCATAGTAGAAATCCCAGAGGACTTTTTTGAGCACAAGAAATACAGAACAGACTGAACTATCTGATGGCAAGGTGATATGCAATGTACAGAAGCAGGATTTCTAGAGCCCCTTGTCTCCGTTGATTGACAAGCTGGTGAGAAGCGTACCACAAGCAGACTTCCTTTTAAATCAAAATTGTCTGCTCAAGCAGAAACAACATTGGCTTTGATCATCATGTGAATCTGTCAACTTCTGTTTCCGCATTTGCTTGGTGCTGTTGCAACGTACACCATTAGTACAGCTATTTACTTCAACCTGTCATTTCATAATCGTTGTGATGGTGGTATAGTTTCAATGCACATCTCAATTTTTAGGGGCAGGTGCTGTATCTTGTCCCTCTCTAGCCCACTAGGCCAAAACTAAGGAAACAAACTGCCACATTCCATGCAGTTTAGTAGAGTTCGTCTTTGTTTTGATTTTTTAATAAAACCCTCACCTTTACTTTGCTACAAAGTCAGGACAAGTGGAAAAACCCCTACAGCCAACAAGATTTGGAGCAGAAGATCTGCTGTTTAGAGCCTATAGCAACAGATGTTTGACAATTTGAAGTTCATCTTTTGCACTAGTAACTATTCTACATTCAAGAGGACTATCAGGTATTACTCAAATTGGATGATTTCAGTATTTCAAAATAATTGTTACGGACTACTTTAGATATGAATGTCAATCCTCTTGCAGAGCAGCTTTTTCTAGAGTTGTTTTTCTTTCACTGACAGGTAGGGATGTTCATAGCTTATTTCCAGAATTTTGTATAGGACAACCACTGCGGACTCCATAGTGAATTACAGAAAGGAGAGAAAAAGTCTGAACCATGAGCCCAGTCATGATTTACAAAACACATTTTCTGTTGTGCTGGAGTGTAGGCCAGCTCCCAGACTCACTGCCTCTAGACTCCTGTCTGTTTAGCGTTTTTAGAAGTGCTAGTATTTATACTGTTTTACCTCCCACGGGCCCAAATTACATACCGATGTTGAGTGTGACACAAAAACACAGTCTCTTACATGTGTAAGAAACAATCCAAGTCAAAAGGAAAATACGCTCAGAAGAGGCAAGAGCAGAGGGAAAGTGTTTTGATTGTGCAGTTCTAATTTCACAAATTTCTAGTGGATTTTGCTCTACAGGTACCCTGACTTTTTCTGCCTTTCTTACAGGAGGTTTATGCACTTGCAGCCCAATGTCAGACAGTAGTGGCATCAATGTAGAAGCCTTTTCTTTCATTTTAGAGGGGAAGAAAAAAAGGGGGGGGGGGACGACAATCAAATACCAAGGCAAAAGGGGTCTTCTTACAGAACACATTAGATGGGCAGAATTCCCAAGAAAAGGATGAAAATAATGGAAAAAAAATAGGTCAAACAGAAGACACTTATGGGTATTTATATCTCATATAGGCAAGGAAATTTAGGCAGAATAGTGAAGTGTTGAAATCACGTGGGGTTTTTGTTGTTGGTTTAGGTTTTTCCCCTCAAGGTGGACTATAGGTAAAACTCTTTACATGTCCATGCCCTTCCCAAAATAGGTGGCTTGAAACAGTCCTGAGTGGGCAGAAGAAGACCTGATGGCTGTTTGTCCTCTCTCACTTTTGTACTGCTATTACCTTTAGAAAAGCATCTTCTCAGACTTCCCTCACCCAGTGTTCATCAGCTCTTAGCCATGATGTTGATGTTTATTTTCAGTTGAATTAAGAGCTGTATGATAGGTCCGGTCCTGGTCCCATTTAATGAAAAAGAAATCAAAAACATTCTCTTTGGAATTCAGAGGAGGTGCAGTGAAGTAACTGCAGAGTCTTTTGTTTTGAGATTCCTAGCAACAATCCCATACATTCCCCTTTTCCATACATTCTTCTCTCTTTTTGGCCCTCCTAGGCACACAACTATTTAAAGACTTAGTCTGAGCTGTGGTAAAAGCACTAACCCTGTGAACAAAATGTTCATTTAAAATTAAAAATAATGTGAACGTTTAGAGCTTGAGCTAAATTAATTAGTCACTTCTTCCATCTCAAATCTGCATTTAAATATGTAAACATTGTAGCACTCAAAGATTTATCTGATATAAAATGAGCACATCAGCAATTTTCTTCTAGAGAGGCAGATGTTAAAGTTGCTCTTGTGATTTTTCACAGATGTTCCTCTCCCAGTATATTTAAAATGGGATTTTTATCTCAGTTCTGAAAATCCACATTCTTATACCAAAATGCAGGCAGCTAATGAGTACATTTTGTGATACCTGCACAAAGAGCCAGCAACTAAAAATGAAACTCCTTTTTCATCTCCATCTATCCAGAAAAGGTTCCCAATATGCTATAGAGTCAGGTATGCTGCACCTTGGCTTCTATAGTTTTTCTGGTTTAACTAAGGAAATAACTAATTGATTACCTCCACAAAGACTGAAAAATCTGGGATTTATTACCCATATTACAAAACTGCCATCAGGTCTCAGAGGGTACGGTCTCCTTTCTCTGAGCAGCGCAAAGTCTTTTGCTAGGAGCTTGCACCTGCCTCAGGGAGGTTCCAGGATAAAGAGATAACAAGGTTAAAGGCTGGCAGTGTCCCTGCCGGTGTCCCCACACTGGCACGGGGGAAAGGGACACACTCCTGTAGATTCCAGATTGCTAACAAACATTCTTAATGCTATTTATCAGAGTCATTGCTACTTAACATGCAGCAAAGGCAGCAGCAAGGAGCTCGTCTCTTACTGCTCTTACAGTCTAAACAAGAGAAAACAGTGACATTTTGAAATATGATAGAAAGGGAAAAAAATTCTTACTGAGTGTTCAAAAACTAGGGCAGGAGATAAAAGAAGAACATGAAAACCTCTCCGAACCTTCTCCTACAGCTTGAAGCAGAGCACTGTAAAAAAATGCCAAATGGCAGCCTCACAGGCTTCCTCTAAATCAGCTCCATCACAGGCTGGGGGCAATATCAGAGGAACATCACACTCTACAAATGTCCCGTTTATCCTGCAAGGCATCTGTCACGTGCAGTCTCCCTGAAGCCACAGACATTCCTCCTTCCAGGCAGGTCAAAAGAGCCAAGCAAAGCCAAGCTGCTAGAGCGTCCTAAGCAAGGCAAACATCGCTAGACAATATTTGATTGTCAGCAATGTTCGGGTTTGATTCACGTGCAGCAGTATTAGTGAGGAATACTACTACTTAATGGCAGGCAGTAGGCAGAGACCAGGCAGCATAGCTCAGAGAAAAGAATCCAAAAAATTATTTTGTTGGCTTGTCTTTGCCTTAGCAGCTCCCAAGCAGTGCAGCAGGAGCTAGATAAGACATCGAGACAGAAACCTGGGCAGGGAAAGCTACTACAAGTCTGAGAGAAATAAGAATGTGCATTTCCTAAGGGGAAGTTCAGGGATGAAAAATAGGTGTCAGTTGTAGCATAAATCAAATTTTCTATATCCTCCTATGCAGCTAGAATCAAAGCAGCCTGGAGCAGACTGCCCCATTTCGTCTCACACAAGTGTCTGGAGTAAGTAGAGGAGGGTCATAAATGAGACTAGAAATAAATTGAGTAAAGACATCCTAGAACGTGACAGACAGCTTAGAAGGTGACAGCATTCCTCTCCTCCTCTCTTGCACAAGCCTACTCATGCCTAGCTAACCAAAAAAACAATGCTAATAACGAGAACAAATGTAGCAGCTTTCCTATAGGCACAAAAAGACCAGTCTCTTGCCTACAAAATCCAAGACTCTAGCACTGTGTGATCAATATGGTGTTCTACAGTTGCACAGTACATGTTCTATAGAAAACAGCAGTAAATTTGTTGAAAACTTTAAAACAAAACCACAGAAATGTGCCAAGTATAGACAACTTCATCATCACACTTCTCTACATCTTTTCCAAAGCCTTTCTTGCAACATGGCCAGGAAATCAGCAACAAGGTAGAGAGTGGGTAGTGAATGCTGGAAGAAACTCTACAAGATACAGATTAAACATTATAGTGACTAGAGCTACGTGCCTGTAAAACCCACTGTGTGATCATCTCAGCAGGTAATTACAGGCAGAGCAGCTGTACACAGAGAGATTGAGTAAGCTAAATAGCTTACCTTGCAGCAAATAGCTATTTACCTTGCAGCCAAAAGTAGGTGCAAGGACATAGACATCTAAACTGTAGATGAGAAGTTATTTTTATTAATTTTTAATTATTTAAAATTTTTTAGTTAAAAAGCAATCACAATGTGGATTTTCATCATTACCAGTTTACAACATCTAAGAGCTTAGTGCACACTAGACAGATCAGATCACAATCACCACCTTTTCTTGACCAGCAGACTGGAGTCCTGTTGGAAGTCTGACTAAGAAATCAGTGCTTGGGTGAAGAGCAATGACATACAGCTTTTTTTATTCTCACTAATGCATCTAACACAATTCTTCCAATGAAATTTTCTATTCTGGACAATCATTAAAAACTTTTTTCCAGCCAAAGAAATAAAAGGGGGAAAGGTTTGTGGACTGTCACAAGCTCTGCAAGGCCTCCTGCCTCAGAGTTCACCTGCAGGAGTTAATTCCCCTCCTACTTCTGCTCATTAGCACCACCGTTGGCATTCACAAAAAAAAAAAAAAAAAAATTTCACTCTCCAGTCTGATCTCATTTATCTTGGGACTGAAGTTCTAACACAGAATTTATCACATCAGAATCCTTATTTCCCTGGCAACACACTGATAGAGCTACAAATATCAAGTAACAGACAATAAGCTAGGACTGAAAAACAGAACTGTATTTAGAAAGAAGCATTGCCCTGCATAAAGATTCCCCATCTGACACACAATTGCTCTCACTCCAGCTCTAAAAATGTTCTTGGAACACATTTCCTCTCTCTGTTTTCTCTCCCTCTGCTTAGAGTGCAGCAGATTCAGGGCAATTTGGGAACTGCATCCTGAAATAATTTTCTCAAGGAATCCTCCAGCCAGTCCGTGAGGACTGTTCTTCACCACGACTGCAGGGCTTGGGGTGAACTGCCTGTCAGCAGTACCTGGGAGCACATGACAGCAAACAGGAAGGTGCAACATCCTTCCTTCATCTGCCTTCTCCTCTTCCCAGTCTATCAGTGGATCCAGCCTTTGATCGGGATAGGAATGATACATAAAATCAGGGTAGATCTTGGCTATGAACTCTCCACAACACGCTGGGGACCACAATGAGGTAGTGTGAGTACCTGGTATGACAATTAAACAGCCCTTGCCACAGGATGAAATACCTACCCTACTGGAAACTGAAACTTCGTCTTTCGGGTTTTCCTAGGCTCAGATTTTTATGACAAGCATAATCAGGGGAAGGAGGTGTTCGGGAAGAGAGCTGACTGTCCAGCAACCATAGGGCTCTTAGACAGCCCTGGACCAAGTCTCCCATGTGTAGTCAAGCCAAACATACACACACAAGAACCAAGACTGCAAGAGTTTCTTCTCTGGAGTTTTATAAAACTAGTTCAGTTGTAATTGGAGAAACTGGGACTCTTCAAACATTTTCCTTCCCACCAGGCGGATGAATCTATGATTTGTAGTCTCTGCTTTTAAATGAGATTCTTGCCCATCTTCAGTGGATTTGATTGATACTGCACACGAGGCCACTCAGTAAAATGATACAGTGTAGATCAAAGCATGAAAGATAATTTTCCCTGAAATGTATGTAGCTAAGGGTAAGTTATGACTCTTTGTTTCACAGTTTATGGAACACAATTTCGTTTAAAGCCTAAATCTGTCATTTCAGCATTGTTTATCAAAATGCATCCAATACCCTCTCCCCTAGAAGAATAGTGTCAAGTCAAAGGTAGAAAATCTAACCAGTACAAAAACATTTTTTCAAATATCTAGCCATGAAATAAACTCATTGAGAATAGCTTGCAATTTGCATAAATATTATCCACATATGATGCATTTGATGTAAACAGTAATTCATCTGCAAGTTAAATACCCAAAGTGGCAAAAGGTGCTGTAGAATTTATGACAGAAAGGCTGCTTGATGTGTACCTAAAGATGCTACGAACTGCCTTCATCTGCTTGTATATCTGTATTTCATAACTTTATTTCATTCATGCAGGAGCTGAAAAATATTCCCAACAATGATCATTTTTAATCTTCTTTCTTCATTACCTAGCTTTTGGCTCACTGGCACTTTGGGAGTAGATTTTTCCTCAAAATAATTTCACTGCCAAATTACTATGTGCAACATAATTAAAGCCACTTGGTTGCCTTTTTTTATTTTTTTATTACAGCAATACCAGGTTTGTTGGACCTTACAAACATCCCTAGCACTTCCCAATCTCCCATAAAGCTACATCACCACCTTGAGCTATGTTTACAAACTTAATAGGCTAAAGTAAGTTTGGGAGAGATTTGAGAAAGAAAAGCAGAACAGTCATCAGAAAATGGGCAGGAAGAAAAGGAGACGAGATAGAAAGACAAAATAAAATTCAAACTGTTCTATGCTTATATTTTAGGTTTATTCCTGAAAAACTTCCCCTGTGAATTTAATTAGGGACAATTTTCTGGAGAGCTATAAGCTGTTTTGTCTATCTCCTCAGCCTTAATATCACTGAACTGAAAATCACAAGCCAAAATCTGTCTTCTTTTATACCTCTGGACACTTGGATCCTTCAGAATTACTTTTATGCTCATCCTGGAGCTGTTCCACTGAAGTATACACAGGTCATATACTAAGGATGAACATAGTCACCCATGTTTGCTCTTTCCTAAAAAATAAGGTCCTCAACCACAGGGGTTGCCTACATGGTTTCATTGTGTTCAGGATTTTCCATGGCTCTATGATGGCTGGCAGAATCATAACTGTAGTGGTATGATAATAGATAATATCATCACATATATTACAGCTACATGATACAAGAACACAATATTACCAAAGATGTGGTGATATGTGATCTCCTGATCCTTCCCATACCAAGAAAAAAATAAAAATAATAAAAAAAAAGCTCTTCTTGGATCAGCCAACTCCAATACTGACAACAGCTAAGGGAAGAGGATCTGGCAGCCTTCCTCCCCATGAGAAAACTCAGGCTTTCACAATCCATCTACACTCACATAGTCAGTCAAAACACTTGCCCAGGCATTCAAGCTCAAGAGCTAAACACTGAAGATGACATTAAGCAATTAAATTATCATGCAGAAGCAGCATTCAGGATGTAATGGGACAAAGGACAGATGCTGTAAAGAAGTGCAAAACAGTTCAGTGCGCTCATTGTTAAGCCTCACAAAAATTCAAGGAGTGTACAATACACTCTTGAAACATATTGTCTAGCTTCCAGCTATGTGGGAAACAGCAAAGCAAAGATTTGTGAGACTCTGAATCAGGTCATTCCTTCTCCTTACACAGAAGGCTATATAGGTCTGGAGAAGGGGAAAGTCAGGTGGTTCTCCCTTAGACACAGCTGTCTCTTGTGCAAACTCTCCTTCCACCATCACCTGGACCATTCTTTCCATTCCTCCTAATGACTGTTCAGTAAACTTTCCATGAGTAGGGAGGCATTTCAGAGCAAAGGCCACTAAAGAGAGGGACTGCAGGAAGAAGCACTGACAGCTCCCTGCCTCTTCCCAGCAGTGGAGATACATTTTGGAAGAGCTTTGGATAAAGGATGAAACAAGATCCCTGTGTCCAGCCAACTATCAACGATTGCTGTGCTTTTCTCCGGTAGTGTCAAACCAGGGTACACCTCCCCCACAAACATTACTGGCATTGTTCAACCTGTGCACTCCATGGCTGCCCTGCCTGCTTCCAAAATCCCAAAGGAAACTCATGCTGAAATATCTCTGAATTTGGACAATCTCAGGATAAGGACCAATGGGAAATAAGCAGCTCCCTGGCTAAAACATGAAAGACTAAACCAGCCCCATACAGAGCCACAGGAAATGTAACTACTGCCTTTGCAAGAAACTTTCAGGAGAAAGAAAGATTTAGAGCCACTGAAATACTGTGATTAGTATATTTGCAAATGGACTCCCTTCCTCTACAGGGTAGCCTGTGGGGGAGTCAGCAAGTTGACATATACAGGTGAGATATCAGAAAATACAATTTTCAAAATTTTTTTTTCAAATACAATTCCTCAATAAAAACAAGCTCAGGTTGTTACCAAGCATAAAATCCTGCATGAAGCTGTAAAAGCTGGGCTTCTGTCCTGCTGCACAGGAGGAGGAACAGGGTTACTTTACTATCCCATGAGAAATGCCTACAGAAATCCTGCAGCAGGTTGAGTTAATGATACACTTCTCTAACTGATAGCAACAGAAGGACTTCACTTTAAATTTATGCCTGATACGGTTTGTCGGATTTTATAACCAGCTATAGTTATAAATCGCCATGGATTATTAGCTACTTAAACTAAAGAGAATTTTCTCCCCTATCGTAACTAAATAGCAATATTTAATTAAATCTGAGATCAAATAAAAAGTGAAATAACACAAATGCAGAGATTTTCACGCTGCTGCCCTATGTCTGTTGATGGAAACATCACAAGTGATTTTTTTTTTCCCCTATGGAGACAAAACTGAAAGGCAACCACACTTCCAGACATAATTATTATTTACTTTTGGTATGGAGCCACATCAGTTTGAAGTCTGAGGTGTCGGACAATAATTGACACAGAGTCTCTCATGATTTCAGTGAAAACTTAGGTGCTTTGTTATGTGTGACTTCTCACCTACACATGCAGCTCTGCCATAACTCTACTGGCAGGCAGGAGAGGTGGAATGGATGAGCTACCTGGAAACATAATCTCTGCAAAAGTCAAGGAAATGTTTGCTGAAACGTGCTCCTCCAAGCAATCCAATTCTACAATGGATTTACAAATTCTCCTCACAGCAGTAAGTAGGACCTTTAGCATGAATCTGTATTAATGCACAGCAAGCTCTCTATACTTTAAATTTACATGCTGCTTTGATTTTTTTTATTTTAACCTCAAGATATTTCTACTCCTGGCCCTCAAAATGGGTTTCTCCTTTCTCCCTTCCTCCCAAATATGTCAAACTAAAGGTGGAAGCATTTTTTGGTTTATAAAATGTCTTTGAAAAGGCCCCTTATTATAACTGGAAAAACTTTATGGAAGCTCTTGGTTCCTGACCATTTCAAATGAGTCATATCTACTGAAGTGACCACTCCACAGCAGTAAGAAGTCAAAAGAACAGCATAGCATTTATCTTCAACACATGCCAGAGGTTTAGGTCCAACTCACCTTGCACAAATGCTATTATCATTGTTCAGCTGGAGATTCCGTATATATTTGGTCTAAAATCTCTGCCCTATTTCACACATTGCACCACACGTATTTACATCTACAAGGCAAGCATGAATTTATGAAGCCTTTATTATCTGTCATCCAGTATCCTGTGTTTATAGGTGTTCAAGCAAAGCCAATTATCTTTTCTTCTTAAAACATCAGGCTGTACTTGCCAGCATGAGCATCTACAATCACACCTAACTATATATAGGAGTCACCCCTGGGAAATCCAATGATCTAATTGAAACAAGCAGGCTGTCTTGGAAAGCATTTATTATTCATTGTTTCTCCATTAATATTGTATGGCATAGAAGTGATCACATTGAAAAGGTTACTGTCAAATGGGTAGGGAATCTCTTTGTCAGTACAGGAAGGTCAACATCTAAGACTAGGACAGAAGCAGTTTGTCAGTCATTTGTATACACCATAAAGAAAAATGACAGAGCTGGAGACAGACCCACCACTAGAGCTTCACTTTGAATTATTCCTTTTGTTCTTCTCCATGGAACCTGACAATAGTTTGCATATTTTTAAATTGCCCTGATAAGGCCACGGGAAATGTTCTACTAATAAAAGTGCAGAATACAAATTGGAGCTGGATTTACTTAACTGCCCACAATAGATCATCCTGACACCCTTTTTCCCTTAAGCAACAACATGAAGAAAAAAAAGCAAGCAGTGTATCAGTTCCAAGTGCATACCAGACAAATGTTTCTATTTCAAGCTAATACAAGAGACACAAGGAATAAAAAGAGGAGCCTAGCAGGAAATGGTTTTCATGAGTGCGAATGTATTTATTAAAAAAAAAGATCATCCAAGTAACTTAATGTTTTACATTACTTTTTTCAGTAATGAGAAATGACAACAGACCCTAATGAAAGGTAGAGGAAACTGTTTGAAATGCAGAGATAAAAATCTGGATGTAGGTAAAAAACCCACACACACCAAACAACAAAGAAAAAAAGAATACCCAATATGTTTATCTCTCACCATTAGAATCTCTAGAGACTGATTCTACAGCAGAAGTTGCTAACTATCAAAGCAAACACATTGTGGATAGGGGTTTTCCCCTTATCCTAAAGAACAGTAAGTTCTTTACAACAACTGCTTGCTCCAGCCAAGTCTGGAGGCTTCTCATTTCCATCCACAAGATTTGGAGAAGCACTATGATATCACACAGCAAAGAAAAATCATCTACGGGCTCAGAGAACTCATCCTCACTCACCTGAAACCTTCTGAACTGGGAAATAAGTTAAGCCAGAAAAACAATCCTCTTTCTTCAAGAGTTTTGCAGAAAGGCAACAAAATGTCATCTTTCCCAGCTCCTTCCCTGGACACTAAACAAAAGCAAAATACAAATATATGGACTGTTGGCTTTGGGTGCTGTCTTTTTGGTGGTTTTTTTTGGGGGGGAGAGACATAGTAAAAAAGATTCTTTTTGAATCGCTCTTACTACAGTCTGTCTCTGAAGGACAATGGGTGATTTCTGTCTTTATTATGGTACAATATAAACCACTTCTAGCAGAAGTAAATGTGGAAGATAGCAACAGAGGACATCCTTCATTATTCCTCACTTAGAATCATCCACATTATTCTGTTTGAGGGCTTGCAGATAGCTATATGATAGCTCTTATTTCCCCATTAAAGCTCCAGCTGGATCCAAATGAAATCTGGGGCCTCTACACAAAAGACCTTTACTTTCCAAACAAGGTAGGGTACAGGCTATGAAGAACATTTCCTAGAAGCATTTCAGCTCATATCCATTTCAAACATGCAGAACTGCTGCAAGATCAAGTTGAAATAACTTGATGTGGACAGAGGGGAGGGGAGAGGATTCAGCATGATATGATCTCTCTCTCTTGCCTCTCTACCCCATGCTTTCTGCTTTCCAAAACCGCTATCATGGGAGCAGACTGCACCATTTGCATGACCTGTGCAAAGCATCATCGAACTGGGAATTGACTGATTTCACCCTTACCAAATCTGTGAAATGTGAATGCTGTCAGTGGTGCATTCACTTTAATTAATTCCCAAGAACAACCACTTTCCTTAAATTAACATTCCGTTAAAGCAGAAAGTAGAGGGAGAGAAAGCGTAACATCTTCGAAAGGGATAATAATACTTAATCGACTAACTTTCTGATAATTAATTAAAATGTTAGCAGTTCTCTAATTGAAAAATGTTGAATGTATTCCCCAGAACCTTCCATTATTTTTTCCATTACATTAATCATTAGAGGACACCTATTACAGATTACCCCTTTCAAACACAATCTTTCTGATAGAGAGTCAGAAATGCTGCTGAGGTCAAATGCCCAACTAAATCCCAATGAGAGCAGGCAACCAATGAGTATAGCTCTCAGTAAGATTTAGAAAATGTCAAACTATGAAGAAGATAAATGATGGCTTTCCAAATGTAAGGCAGGACACATGAAGTGTAGTACACAAGTCAATATGTCCCTATGAATAATGTATTTGCCTTGTGAGGTGGTCCGCATACTAGCCTATTAGTTCCCTTCCATCTTAAAAGAATTAAAGTTAAGCAAACAAGCTTTAGGTAGGATCTATTTGCACAAAATAGAGAAAGAAAAGGGTTTTTTGATTCTGCAGGTAATGCATGTTCCTAACATCTCAATGCTCTCCAATTCCTTTTTTGCAGGTTACAAAGACTTTACTGCAGATTATTAACAGAGGTATTAAACATACAGCTCACACTTAACATCGGTATACTTCTATTCTTTTGCACATGCACAGAATTCATAATCACCAGAACATTGAATAGATAGTTCCATGAGTTTAAGTTACTTTCGTAGAACTCTGCAGAATCAGTACTAATTTGGTAAGCTTTTTTTTTAAAAAAAAAACAAAACAAAACACACACACCCCACAAAAATAAACACCCAAAACAAAACACCAAAAAAACACAGTTGCTATTTTTTCCTTTTTCTAAACTGCCTTCAGAAAACTGGTCTTACAGCTGTGCATCATATATAGAGCAATATGTTTGCTCAGCAATGTAGAATCCTGTACAAACTTTTGAACTGTCATTATGGTGATACATTAGCATTTTCAATTGCTAGTTGAGTTTATGGTCCTTGCACATGTCACATAATATATGGCTTGTCTTATGCATACAAAGAATACATTAGAACTGCAAACACTTGCCCATAGGACAGAATTCTTTATGGTTTAATATGCTTATGGTTGTAATAAAATTTATTTTAGGAGAAAGTAGTAAACCAAAATTCAGAAAGTAGAATAAAGGGATAATTATGCTCTAAAACCAAATGTGCTTTCTTTATGTCACCATTTCATAAAGTCAAAACAATTTATTGTGACAGCACCTAGATAGCACTATAGTTAATGGTCAGTTGCTGTTTCCATTAAACCCCTGCTTTTCAAGACCTTCCTATAATTCATCAATACTAACTTGTATTAAAGTAGAACTTGGCGCATCAACAAGTTTATCAGCAGAGATGCAGTTCTCCCCACCTAAAAATGGCTAAAATCCATGTTTAAGATCAAGATGGGCCTACTAGAAACCTGGGGAGGCACTTCTTTCAAAGGCCTGTAGTGACAGGATAAGGGGTAATGATTTGAAACTGGAAGAGGGTAGATTTAGATTGGAAATAAGGAGGAAACTTTTCACGCTGAGGGAGGTGAGACACTGGAACAGGTTGCCCAGGGAAGTTGTGGATGCTGCATGAACAAGCTGGATGTGTTCAAGACCAGGCTGGATGAGGCTCTGAGAAGAAGTTTGGGTTGTTTGGTTTGGTTTTCATTTTGTTGTTGTTTGTTTTTGTTTTTTTTTTAAAAAAATCCCTGTTATTTATGTACTAGGAAAAATAAAGTATCATGTATTTTACAGCTTACGCAAGGAGCTCATGCCCTGAATTTCTTGCACATCCAAAATTTGTATTCACAAGTTCAGGAGATGCAGAAAAGAGGATCAAGGGCAATTTCTTAAGTAAAAGGAGACATATGAAGGAGAAAAAGAAAGATTTAAAAACATCAATAGGATTTCAGCTCTACATCCCTAATCTGTATCCTGGGCAATTTTACCTCATATAAATTAATAAGAGCCAAGGTTTTTTGAGAGAAAATTAGGCAGGTCATTCTGTAATGCACTGATGGTGTTCAAATAAGGCCATAGTAACAAGTGTGTTCAGGCTGAACATTTGATATATTCCAAGTTTTTGAGATGAGTCTTACAGGAACAGATACTGTCATTTCTCATTCCTCCAATTGTTCAAGTTAGAGCTTCAAAGTTAGTTCTAGGATACCTCCTTCGGCACCACTCCCTTTCCTCTTTTCTTGCTTGAGCAGAAGCCTCCCAGTCCTAGGCCAGTTGCGGCTGATCAACTTTGGGACGGCGAAATCTGAGTTGCCCTTCGCTGCTGAAAAGCCCAGTGTTGGCTCTGCTTGTGGGGAGGAAGATGCCGGTGAGAATTTCAACAGTGCTATGTCCTGACAGTCATCAAAGGCCAGTCACTCCCTGAGCTGGGCATAAGCGGAAGAAGAAGTCCTAGAGACAGAAAGAGAACCAATTTCCTAGGAACCAGCAACAAAGCAAAGCTTTGTTTTTAGCAAAACTACCTGGAAGCCTATTCCACATATTATCTATAATCTTGTGCGCTTTTGAGGCTGGCTATTAAAATTGAATTGGCATTCAGCATCTCTGGTATTAATCAGAAATCAATACTACTATCCTACGGGAGTCGTTCAACAGAGAGGAAAGGTACTACAGGGTTACCTAGAAAACCACCCCTTCCTTCCCCATGCAGCGGCAAGGCTGCAGGGGAGTCCACATAGTCTAAACTTCCAGATTCATTCTGAAGCTTTTCAATTTACCATTTCCTTACTTCAAATATAGATTACTTTCTTTAATTGCCATATATGAATTCATAGCTGAAATGTCTGACTTGCCCAGAACTAATAGTCTGTCAAGAAGATATTTTGCAGCCAAGCAGATAGCTTAATTGGATATTTAATTTAACTGCAGGCTTTGTTTCTTCATATTTCAAGTCTTATTCCTTAATGTTTGCTAAATTACATATTCTGAACACAGTCTCAGATTGTCTGCGTTTAAGTGAGTGTTCTGTTGTTCTTTAAAAATAAAGATGTTTCATTATCAGCTTCTAGCTCCCTGCCTTTTTTTACCTTTTTTTTTTTTTTAAATATTGGAAAAAGAAAAATCAATCATGACTGGCAGGTTCCTTTAGGAAATAAAACAGATTGACTCTGCTGTCTCCAACCAGTTAGCATTTGGATAATTACAATCTAGAAATATTTCATTTATTTGTAGAGAAGAAATGTCACTGGTACTGAAGCAAAGCCCATTCCCTGGATCTGCAGAGGTCTAGAGAGTGCAGGCTAACTACAACTGACAGAAGAGGATACTGCCAACATCATCTGCTATTTAGGATTCCAGACTCCCTCTGACAAGAAAGTACATTAATTGCCACAGACTTTGCTCTAGAGTTTAGTGGACACATCAGCTCTGTCACTTCCCCACCACAGCCACCTATAGAGCTACTGCTCTACAAGACCAGGACCACTGTGTATCCTCACACACTGGCAAGTCCTACAAGAAGTCAAGCCCAAATAAAGCCAATAGAAGTCAGTATTTTATCTTTTCTCTCATCCTTCCCCCTGGAACACTCCCTAGGAAAAGAAAAAGGTGGTTTCAGGTCCCAGCTTTTCCCTTTGCTGCTATCAAGGTCTGGACAGCTCAGTTTATCAACAATTGTTAGCTCAGCACAGTCCACACAACATACTACCATCAAAAACTACAACATGAGCCATTGAACTTGAGTTTGGCAATCAAAGGAGGAACCTCTCTAAAATATCCTTGTTTTCACTGATCCTTGCTCTCACGAGATCCTTATTCTCCCAATGAAGTTTAGTACTTTTGTGTAATGATCAGTGTATAAGAAAAAAAGAACCATAAACACAAAATTTATATCCCATAACATACGGCAAATTGGATAAAGAGCATAGTAAACCGAATAAATTACATTGGATGCTTCTGATTTTATTATCAACCTTGTCTTTGGGCATCTGTTATTCTCTTTAAAGCTGCACGACATTTGCTGATTATGGCCTCGCTCCTTCTGATTAGTGCAGTGTATGTGATCTCCATTGTGCAACTGATTAGACATTTGCTAATAATTTTTCAACACCACTTCTACAGACACTATTGATTTTCAAATGCATCTAATTACATGGCACTCAGAACTTGCTTGTAAAAAACTTTTTATTTGCATGAGACAAGATCAAAATAATAATGTTAAGAGTCCAATGAAAAGGAGAAAACCCGCTTCCATAGGTCTTATATGCACTCACAATTCTTCTGGTCTCCCAGGTAAAGCAAATCAATTCACAAAGGTTCTCTGAATGACACTTTAGCAGTTAATTATCGGACCGAGGTTTTTAAAACAATATAGGTTCTGTCTAGAATATCTACCTGAAATCCATCTGGGATTTGAAAGAAGTTTGCTGTGCTGACCTTTTTCATCTTCGTTCCTTATTGTTACTAGTGCTAAAACAGCTTAGTAAATTCTATAATTTGCTTTTAAACAAGACCTAGTGCGTATTTTCCTTTTACTTCATTTCATGGCAGAACTTGGTCTTGATAAACACGTTCATTGCAGTTCAATTTCTAGTTGCTTCATCAGGACTTGGAACACAGATTTCTGATAAAAGAAATCAGTGCAGAGTGAAAAAAAATCTGCTCCAGAGAACAGGATGCACAAGTTGGACTGTATGTTCACCTTAAGGATGAAGGCAATTGTAATTCAGCTGTAAAGTTGCTTGGTGTGACGCTTTGCCAAAAAGCATTCACTGCACATAATACATCATTTTAAATGCCTGTGTAGTTGAAATGGAAACAATAAGGGTCCTATTAGTTCAAAAGGATCCAATTAAGCGAATCACAGTCTTTTGATTAAGTTATGGTAAAACAAGTAACAAAAACCTACTGAAATCAAGACAGAACACTATATAGAGTGTATAAAGTGTCATTTATGATCTATATATGGAGAATCGAGAAATTGCCTTTCAAATAGTTAATGAATAATTAATGGTGCACTTGATTAAATGAATTTGCTTATTTTCATGATTTCCACTGTCAAACCTTTTGCACCTACACCAAAAGGGAATAAGAAGAGGGAAAGAAAAATTGCAGTTTGTTTGAAAACCTGCTTCATTAATATTCAAGATCATTCATTTTAAAGCAGTCGTTTGCAAATCAAACAGCATGTGCCATTTTGCATATCAACAACATTTTAATATGAACAGCATCAAATTTAAATTACAAGCACATGAAGCCAAAAATCAACTTTCAAACAAAAATAGGATAGATGGACAAAGATGCTCTAAATTCTTAGTGTAGGACTTCATAGAACTTTAAAGCATTCTCTGCTCAGAGTAAATTATTCCTTTGCCCCACAGGATAACATGAAGAATGTATTTCGGTTCCCTAGATGGACCCAATTCGCTTCTACTTCACACTACTTTAATATCAAATGAAAGGAATCAAACCAATACAAAATGAGCTCAGTAGCCTGAAAAATGCTTTTGCTCACGTTTCCTCACATACTCTTTGCAGATTTTATCCTATATATTTTACCTGCAAAATGAGATCCCTTGAAAATATTTACAGCACCTATTTCAGTAAAATCCTACTATTAAATATTTGATACAAACATATGGATAAAATCTCCTTGTAGGTAGACATGTATGAATAAGTATCCCTAATTGAGGGAAATAAACTTTTGCATTTCTTTTAGTGTATAGACTCAAATACGAAGGCAGGGAAAAAAAAAAGTGATTCTCACTCTTGGAGGCTATTCATCATGCAGAAATATTAGTGTTAATGCTCCTTATGACTTTAAATATAGGCAACTTGGTTCACATTCAACTTTGCACAGAACCAGAGAACAGAGACTGTCTCTTCAGTAGCTCTTTATTTGATGCATGATCAGTGCAAGACAGTAGAAGTGAAGGAAAACCCTCAGTGACAGCACCAATCCTTTCTCCTCCAGCAGACAGCAAATTTCCCCCAGTAGGTACTATAAGACTGGGTAGTCAAGCTGCTTGTTTCTCTGTCTTCCTCTTCTGTTAATCTACACTTTTGTCCTAAGCTGGCCCCTCTAGTACAGAAAAAAAGTGCTACAACAAAAGCCACTTCGAAATAGTCACCTCAGGTTCTCTGAAGAGAATGTCGATGTCATTGCTGTAGTTATGATCTAGTTGCTTTGCCAAGCTCTAGAAAAGCTGTTCTCAGACTGTTACTACATGATTTCAGCAAACAGGCTCCTGAGCATACACTGTCTTTCAAGTTGGCACAGGAATATCCAGCGCTAATACTGTTGTGTAGAAACATTGTCAATAAGTAAAAAAAGAATCACCACAGTAAACTAAGCATAAGGACAAGCTTATTGGCAGCTGGTCCCTTGTTTTAACATAGTTCCAGCATTCCCAGTATTTGTTAGTGGACCAGTAAAAATAGAGTTTAAGCCCCTTTTCCCTGTTAAAGACTGCTTTAACAGGGATATAGGGATGCATATAGGGATACTAGACAGAGCAATCCCTTCCTCCAGCATATAACACATTAGTTTATGCATGGAGGCTTCAGGAGACAGACTCAGTTTAAACACTTGAGAATTTACATAGCACATTCACAAACAGCGCCAGGCAGGACAAGGCTGCACTCAAATGAATCTGAAGAATCAGGGGTTCTGGATAAAGGACTCAGTTTACTGTCTAAAATGTCCACAGAAGAGAACAGTATAGAATATAAACCTATTGATAAAGGGCAAGAGGATTATCAATTGTCTTTGTGGCACGAAGGTGAATCTGGCATGTGTATGTACATGTACGTAGCAGCAGCTGCTGAAAGGTTTGGGGTGACCAACAGTAACTTTAAAGGGATGCAGGAAAGGATTGACTCATATAGCATTTACAGACTAGAAGTAGCAGGCCAGAGGACTATCAGAAAAAGAATATTATAAAATACCTTATAGGCCCCAAACTTCATTGCTGGTACGAAAGAGAAGTATGTCTGGATGTCACAACAAAAGGCTTGGCTGTAAATACTCAGCAAAGCCATCCACAGAGGCCAGTGAATTGGAGCAAATTGATGAGTTAGAAGAGCAAAAGGGCAAACCAGCAAAGATCTGAGCTACAGAACCCAGGCACCCAGCAGGGAAGGCTTCAGGGATCAAAACTGCAATTAAAAGTCTGCAGACAGGAATGGAAGTATTGACCAGGAAAGTTAAAGCTTCAAATGTAGACACAGCAGGTAACTCTACAGAGAGGGGGAGAAACATTAAGGTCAACCTAGGTAGGATTTCAATCAAGAGGAGCAAGTGAACACCTGCTCAGAGACTAAGAAGGCACGAGAATGAATCTCTGAATGGTGCAGAGGAGCTGGCCTGCTGAAGAAGGGAAAGCCTGGTTTAAACTGGACAAGTATAACACAGCAGGCTAGCAAGTACTGTAGACATATCGTACCAGTAAAGTTGCCTAACTCTGGTTAAATATTTTTGTTAGATGAACAGCTGATTGCTATTTACTACTTCCGATAAAGACAAAAATATTAAGACAAAAGTAAAGACAAGGTTTTATTCACTCAGCAAGCACTGCTGACTCTAAAGAGCATGTGGCCATCACTTACACATGTGAATCTGATGGGGGTTAGCTCCCATTCCATCCAGACAGGAATAGCCAACCCATTTCTGTTACTCCTAGCAGAACCATTTTCTTAAAACATCTCTCCCAAAAATGACATTTAGTCCTATTTCAGCAATACAAGAAATAAAATATATCAGTGCCCTAGGCTTTTTCTTCAATAATGCCTAACTCATTCCTAGAACTGTGTTTTCCTATCTAATATGCATTTTCATGACTTAGGTTTCGTCTTCCTTCCTATATTCTGTTACAAACACTTACTGTGTATTTTCGCACTAATTTCCAGAGCTCTTTGACATCCAGGATTTTATCCCCAGAAACGCCTAATAATTAACCACTTTTAAATTTTCTTTTTTTACATGCTAAGTGGATTGAACTCATGTTCTTCACTTGAAGACACATTCTGAAACCTCCAAAGCACTTTTATAGACCTTTTCCATATCCCTTGTTTTGCAAACTCCATTTTAAATGTCTCCAGGACTATCTGCAACACAGAGGTGTCTGCCTCTAGTTTCCTCAAAGCCCTGCTCATTATTGCTCAGAGTCCCATCTGTTCTCATTGCTCTGAGGTACTACATGTCTCTTGATTGTCCATTATATTCCTCTCCCAGGAGTCCTACTGACATTTTTCGTCTAGGGAATGCATTTCATTCAACATCTATCACAGCTCATGTACAAGTTTAGATTGCACTGGATGTGACAAAAATCTTGCTCTATTTAGCACTCTCTTAAGTCACACGTCATCCCCAAAAAATTGCTAGGAAGCTTTTATGTTACTTTGCAATCACTGAATAAAGCATAGATGATCAGGTCTAAGAATATGCCTCACATGCCCTAGACCAAGCAAGTGATGTCCTCTTGGCATCTACCTTTGAGATTAGTCAGTCTGCCCATTCTTGATCCATATACTTCAGGCAAATAATCAAAACATTGTGGACTTCTAAATCACAGAATGTCTTTTGTTGGAAGAGAACTTCAAGATCGTCTAGTCCAGCCTTCAACCAAACACTGCAAGCTCACCACTAAACCATGTCCCTAAGTAACAGGTCTACACTTCACTTAAACCGTTTAAATACCTCCAGGGATGGTGACTCCACCACTGCCCTGGACAAGCTATTCCAATGTTTAATAACTCTTTCAGTGAAAAAGTGTTTCCTTATGTCCAGTCTAAACCTCCCCTGGCACAGCTTGCATCCATTACCTCTGGTCCTGTCACACGCCACCAGGTTGAAGAGGCTGTCCCCCTCCTCACTTCAACCCCCTTTCAGGTAGTTGTAGAGATCAATAAGGTCTCCCCTCAGCCTCCTCTTCTCCAGACTGAACAACCCCAGCTTCTTCAGCCACTCCTAGTAGTGCTTGTCCTCTAGGCCCTTCACGATCCTCATTGCCCTTCTCTGGACACGCTTCAGCACTTCTATGTCCTTCTTACAGTGAGGGGCCCAGAACTGAATGCAATATTCAAGCTGTGGCCTCACCAGTGCTGAGTACAGGGGGATAATCACCTCTCTATTCCTGCTGGCCGCAGTGTTTCTAATCCAAGCCAGGATGCCATTGGCCTTCTTGGCCACCTGGGCACACGTCTGACTCATACTTAAACTATCAATCAACACCCCCAAGTCCTTTTCCAACTTGCAGCTTTCCAGCCACACATCCCCAAGTCTGCAGCTTACAAAAAAGTATCACAAAGTATCTTTAAAGAGTTTCAGGAAGTTAAATTAATGCAATTATATCCAAACTTGTAATCTTGGGAGAAAGTCCTAGGTTTGCCTGGGGTTATTTTCTACAAAGCCATGTAGATGGACTTTAATTAACTTCTACTTATAGGACTGATATTTCCCAAGAGCTTTTAGCTTTCATGCATTCTTATTAAAAGTTATACAAATTCCAAGAATTCTGCTTACAACTGCTCTTTTCCTAGAAACATAAACCTCATTGCTTGTACTATATACCACTCAAGGACTCTCCCCTTCTGCTTCTCTTTTCCCTTCCATGTCTTTCCGCTTTCCATTTTTAATGGTTTAACCTTTCATTTACATTTAGTACCTTTGTATTTCCTACTTCTCTCACCATTCTGATTTACATTTGCTGGTTTCATTTCACCACTGAATAAGGAAAGTCTTCTGGTTAACACCATCAACCATTTTGACTAAGGAATTACATTTTCATTGTGCAATTAACTTCTTTTGAGAGTTTCCAATTCTAAATTTTTCTTATAATTTCTAAGGTCTTAGAGTTTAAGATTTTCTGCATTCTTTTTGTCCCCTGGATCTGTGGATGATTTGTACTTTTCAATCACTAGTCTTAGATCTTGAAGCAGAATGTAGTGGCAGACATACTGTGCCCATCATAATTCCAGTACATGCAGTGATATGCTTCACAAATGATCTTACGGGAACAAAGTGTTATTTTTGAGTGCCTTTATTCCAAGTTCTCTTGCCAATTAAGGCAGACTGTGTAAGCAGTTCTCATCTATCAGCCAGCTAGCATTTCCTCCCCTTTGTCCCTTTCAAGCACAGAATGGTACTCAAGGTGAGAAAGATGTGTGTGTACTGGTGGGATGGCAGGACAACAACAGTACTGCTGCAGCAGTACTACTACAGCTTCTCCTTTACGTGAGGTACTCCTTTTAGTGAGCATGACCTGCCCACATGCTGGAGTCAGAAGGTGAAGGCTGGAAATCAGCTAGAGAAAACATCTGGGTGTTCACAGACAGCTGCATTTACTGAGCTTTCACATTATACAACTGAAGATCAAAGGAGATTGTTATGAATTACTAAGTGAAAGATTCTGAAATTGGCAAATAGCAGCATAATGTAGATTTAATACAGATAGTATTCTTTAGAGATACTAGTTGAACTCTGGATGAAGTTTAAATGCAACTTCAAGCATCGATGTAAGTAAGCAGTAGCTTTCATCACTTGTAGAACACACAAGTTTCCAATCCAAACATTTTCAGTGGTGCTGATTTTGCAGACCCGATTTGCCTACCATCCATGCGTTACTCATTATTACTTTATTGTTTGGGTTAGTCATGTCTCAGTCACATCACTAATCAGTATAATAGAGATGTGAAATAACTCATTACACTAAAACCTCAGTATACAATTAGACTGCATTGTGAAGACAAATGCAGTGGTCAGACAGTGATTTAGGCATAAACACATTTAAAGCTGCCTACAAATAAGCACATCTAAAGTAAGTGTCCCAAGAAGGGCAATTACTCAGCTTTTGTGGTTAATTTACCTTTCTCTAAAGGAGCATCACTCCACCAGACCTTTAGTAAAAAATCCATAAGACATATTTATCAGTACCAGAACTTAATTTACAGATAAAAAAAAAAAATAAAACTCCAATTTGAATGCCTTGGGTTTTTTCCCCTCTCTCCCATCTCTTGCTTCCACAAAATACCCAAATATGGATTTTGGCACCTTTTCACAGCTCGCTGGTGAGAGCTACATTCTGCTGTTCATAGATCTCAGAGTCTATTATACTTTGGATGATATCTAAAGCTGACCAAGCTTTTAAAGGGCAAGTTAGCAAGTTTAGTATTTACATAGAGCATTGAGTTAACCACTCCAGAGGGAACCCAAAAACAACTACTGAAAAGTAACAAAGTGTTGCACTAATACAAATAAATGGTACTTAAGATTAACTGTTTGCTAGCGAAAAAAATTACAATATAGATGCGTCTATATTGCAACACTAATTGAATAATGTTCTCTTTTCAGCTTAATGTTGTCAAGCCTGCAGTACCATTCAGCATACAGCTGTGCAAGGTTTCACCTCTACAACATCATTCCCTGTGGACAGCGCATCTCCCACAACTGCTGCACATTGCCCAGTGCAGCATTTTCTCAGCAGCCAGCTTGGCTTCTTTGCTATTATTGAGCTACTAAGTGGTAGGAAAGTACCAGGCACTTGGGTCATGCTGTCTGGCCAACTATAGTTCACAGATAGCGCAGCACCAAGCTATGAAAGTGCTTTCACAGTAAAGATGACACCAGCACTGACAGGAATTGGAAAATCCTCAGGGGTAAAAACCAAACGATTTCCTCTTGCTTGTAAAAAGTCATCTTTTGGGGATTAAGCCCTTAGTTTATTGTAAGGGTTGTAAGACATCAGGATATTAGGATCATGATCAGTGGCACAGAGTCCAGTTGGAGACCTGTAACTAGTGGTGTTCCACAGGGGTCAGTACTGGGTCTAATCCTACTCCAGATCTTCACCAATGACCTGGATGGGGGGGGTAGAGTGTACCCTCAGAAAGCCTGCTGATCATACAAAACTGGGAGGAGTGGCTGATACACAGGAAGGCTGTGCTGCCATTCAGCAACATCTGAACAGACTGGAGAGCTGGGCAAAGGTGAACCTAATGAAGTTCAACAAGGGCAAGCACAGTGTCTTGCACCTGGGGAGGAATAAACCCCTGCATCAGTACAGAAGAGGGGGTGACTTGTGGAGAAGCGGCTCTGCAGAGAAGGACCTGGGACTACTGGTGGACAATAAGTTATCCACAGGACAGCAATGTGCCGTTGTGACCAAGAAGGCCAATGATATTCTGGGGTGCATTTGGATTTATTTGGAGTGTTTTCGGGTTTTTCAAGCACAAACTTCAGTTTAATATCTGGGGCCTGATCACATTTAAGACATATTTCTTAAATCCATAGATAAGGAACACATACTTGGAGAACATCACCCCAGACACATCTCATCTTGAATCTGGCTGCTGCATCTAAACAATTCAGGTCTTATCTGTAGTTTCAGTGGGTTTTTTTTTATTGAAAGTGGAGCCATAAAAGCAGAATTTCTGAAAGAACAGAAATTATCTTTTTTGAGTAAAGTCTAGTTACAACAATTTCTTCTTTGGTTATGCAAGTCTTTACCTGAGAAGTTTTTCTCACTGCATGAGTCACTTCTTTATTCTAGCGTAAACAACTCTGGTGTTACTCAGGATATTCCTTATAATTATCTGTAGATGCAGATCTGCATGAATAATGTATATATTGTGTTGGTAGCAGAACCAAAATACACATTAAAAGTTCATTCATCAGCCCATGCAAAAAAAAAAAACAAAAAAAAAAAACCACAACACACACACAAATGAAAACCCCAAACAATATTAAAGTGTTTTCAAGGAAGACAAAGGGAATCTAAATTATCTTTTTAGGTCAATCTCTGGTTTTCCTTTGAAGGATTTTTGGGAAATAGATGTTTAAGAAAAGCTGAAGTGCAAACATTTATTTCAGAGTTTTAATTATTAACATTTCTGATTTTTTTTCTGCCACTTGTGTAATACTGTATTATGTCAGAAAAAAAATGCATCCTGAGTCTCAATGATTTGTCTCCTCAATATGCATTCTTCAGTAAATTTCCTCTCCTAAAAAAAATAGTTCTAATTGCACACAGATCTGCTGGACTCCTTACTTTTAATATTTCCATGCACAATGAAAGTTATCAGTTTCTGTTCTTTAGTCCTTGCAACAGAACTAGTTTGTCTTTTGTGATTTTCGTTAAAGAGAGTCATAAGACTCCGTATTTCCAGTCTTCTATATGTTCTTCAGAGACAAGTTACTTAGTTTACACAGATGCACATTGGAAAAGTATATCAAGTTAAGTTTTCCACTCCTTTTTAAGTGAATCAGTTAAAACATGAAATAACTACGTGGACTCCCAGAATGGCTGGAGCTGCGGATGTCACGGACCTCCTGTGTGACCTTGGGCGTGTGGCCTACTGTGGGGTATATAGGAGGAAGTGATCAGATTCTTCTGATCATCACCCTGGAAAATCCTGCAACAGGCCTGAAGATGCTTAGTCTTCATGTACTTGTATAAAAAAAGATAAAGCTGAATCAATACTAGATTAGACCGTCTACACAGGGCAGTTAAATATTGAGTCATATGGGGACATTCAATAAAACTGTGCCTGTGCACCCATATTACAAAGCTCTGAGTTATTGCACAGCTTCACCTAATCCCACACAAATCTGTTTATCTGCAGAGTCTTCACTAGTACACTGTTTCAGTCTATGCAATTTTGATTTTGCATACATGCATTTTCTAAGGTGTCTGTTAAGGAAAGTGTTTAGGACAATTTGCTTTTAAAGCGGGTTCAGCTATAGAGGGAAGATGCACTTTCTGCCTGTCTGCCTTCCATAAAGAATTAAGTACCCAGCAGTATTTAATGGACAGTACTAATGCCATGAACAAAACAAAAAAACGTTTTTGGTATATGGGAAGGAATTAAGAAAATTCAGGCTGTAGGTCACCAACTGTGTTTCAGGGATAAGACCTAAAGCTTTGTCTCCCTCTGCAGTTTCAGTATTAATGCATCAAAACTGCCAATCAAATGGTCTTAATACTCTCTTTAGATCTTAAGTGTACATCTATTTATAATTAAAATAAATTATAACATGCATAAAACTTAAGAGATGTGGGTCATTACACAGGAGTATAATTCAATCTGACTGGGTTCCTACAAGCTTCATAGAAGCTATGATAAAATCTTCTTGACTTGGATTAAAAATAAATTGCTGAGTAAATTAGATTTCCTGGTGTTTTATCTAATTAATCCACCTCTTAACTCAAATTGGTAGGCTTTTTAATTACCAGCTAATCTCATCCATATGATGAGGGTTTTTTGTGTTTCTACCTTTTCTTTTAGGTATCCTATGGGTTTGGTGGGGGCTGGGGTTGTGTGGAGTTGTGATTTGGGTTTGTTGGTGGGTTTTTTTTGTTGTGGGGGTAGGTGGCTGTTTTGGTTTTGTTTGTGCCTTTTTTTTTTTTAAAAAAAAAGGGGTCTGGTTTGTTTACTTGCATGGCCACATTTTTGGAAATCAAGACTTGGATGGCGCAGGTTAAGGAGAATCTACCTTGTGATGCATTGGTACTTGTACCTCGCACTATTTCACACAACCATACAGCTGGGATTCAATCCCAGTACATCTGAAATATAAGAGGCAAAAACACGCCATTGTTCTGCAAGATATATTAAAATTCCCTGGGTTAAAATTTCGCATAAACAAATCACTTAATTTCCTTAACACAGTGCTAGAGAGTGATAGTCAAAAGGCAACTCTTTTGAATAATTTTAAAAAACAGAAAGTGATCTCCATATCTTGTCCTCTTCCTGAGCCATGTTGAAATAGCAGACTCAAAAGAAACCTCAGTTTGCAGGATTTGACTGGTCCAAGAGGGAAAAATGTATTCAAGTCAGCAGAACAAAAGTAAACATGAGTTCACTGCAGAATCTCAATAAAAAAAAGGTTTTATACTAATTTTAAGTTTGCTTGAATCCTGTGGGAATTTCAGACAAATTCAAACAACACTGCCTGCAGCTGACAGAATGCTGACTCTAGATTTTTTTTTCCTCGCCCCCTCATTTTTGCAGGACAGTCTTAAGCTCGCAGAAACTGTTCTGCACCACAATTGTTTCAGTTTTTCTAAGTCTTTGTTTGCTCTAAAAACTGTTGGTGTCTGCTTCCAGGGAGTACAAGCTCCTGCCTTTACTATTTTGGAGAGGCATCTTGCATAATCCCAGAGGAAATTGGAGTCTCCAGGTAATACCTTGAGTGATAGCTTCTATCTTGCTGCCTACAATCATCCATCCAGCTTTCGGGAATAAAAAAAAAAAAAAAAAAACAAAAACCGCACACAAAAACACACACAACCAACCACAAATACATTTATTCTTTCACCCAGTCACATAAAACTCATGAAAAAACTACATAAAGAAAAAGGCTGTGCAGTTATTTGCTCATATTTGTACACTGCTTTTACCTTGGAAGCTTTAGCAAGTGTTATTGAACTAGATATCGCTGCCTGTGGGTTGGGTAGGCCAGTCTCCATCACCAACTCCATTATCCTGGTCACTGCTAATCAACATCCCACCTTCTCCCAGCCAACAGCCAACTTCCAAAACACTGCAGAAAACCCCTTTGACCCACCTTCGTTCTATCCAGGTAAGTGCTTTTGTAGAACTGCTTTTTGTCATAGGTTTTCTCAGAGAAACCGAATTGCCTGTCTAGTGGACACTAAATTTGCCTGTTCTTTCCTTAAAGACTTTCTGTTCCTCCTTACAAGGCCTTCTACCTGATATTAATCTTCCCCTGCCTTTTAATCCATTCAGAATTAATTATAAATTCAGATAAATCCTCCTTTCTCTTTCACCCTTCCCCTACTAAACAACAGGTAGTAAATCTGTTGCCACAGGACATAGCAAAAGTCCAAAAAGTCTAAACGGGTTCAAGAGATTAGTTGAGTCCATAGGGCTCACGAGGGATGATATAAATCATGGTACTCAGTCTGCAGCTCCCAGCTAGGGAGTCAAATCATCAACTCCAGAGATGAGACTGGGGAAAGGGAACAGCCACTCTATACTTTCTTATATCTCCCTCCAGCCTTAACATCTACACACTGTTGAAGACAGAGTATCTGTCTAGAGGCATCTCTTATCTGATCACACAAATAAACCAAGGCATGTATGTCATCCATCAATTCCTATCACTCCCCCTCTAGACTCGTGAGGTTTTAATCCTGCATTTGGTTTGATAAGGCAAAGAACAGGCACCATGCCAGAGAATGAGGATATGTCTAAGCTCTGTTTCATGCTTTCAGAAGTTTAAAGGAATCTTGCTGACTGTCTACCTCAACTCAGATTGCAGCTCAGAGTAAGACTGGGATTTTACACTCTTTATGGGAGGCAAGGGGAATATTCAGATTTGAAGTTCTCTAATCTCCATCCAGGATAGTCAGGAGGCAGCACAAAAGGGTTGAGCATCCTTTACACCAAACATCTCATGGCAAGACACAAACATACAGCTCTCAAATTTTAGCACAAAAAAAAAAAAAAGAGAATGTGATTTAAGACAATCTCAAGATTTCCAGCAGTAGCAGAAACTGAGGAGGCATCATTTCATAGAATAACTATGGTTGGAGAGGGCCTCCAGGATCATTTGTCACGATCTAGAGGATGGAAAACTGGAAAACTTCACTGCAGGTAAATTTATTATTACAAGTCACCTCTTGAAAGGGCTAGAGTCATTTTATACATTTGTAAGAGTTGGTCTGAAGAACAGCATTGTCTCAACATCGTCATCAGAGACTCAGACAATCAGGTACCCCAAAACTTAGGCTAACGTCTTGACAGGAGTCTGCAGCGGCCTACCTGAGATGCAGTTACTGATCTACAGGATGGAATGCAATTCCTAGTGATACCAAGACACAAACACCCTGGGAGGGAGAATTGCACGGTATGAGGAGTACGGTACCATTCTTCGTTATATGGTACAAGGAGTTTGGTATATTTACCTGGTACGAGAAGAAATGGCCAAGCTATACCACATAGCTGCTGTTGAGAAGATGGATCATGCATTATAATACAAAAACACACCTCCTGGTCCAAAGCCGGCCACATCTAAGGCAAACCACTCCTCAGACAGTCCTTCTTGGGCATGTGCAGAAACCTCGCTCGGGAAAGGCGGAGTTTGGCAGAAATCCATGGGACAGAGGAGGAGCAAGGTGTGTTGCATGGCATAAAAGATGGCTTCTTAGCAACCGAACTTTGGAAGCTTCCCCACCAAGGATCACGACGATCCCAAGGGCCGGCAGGGCACTGCCTGGACCTGGGACCATAGGGACGCCTTGGACCCGTGGTGGTAGCTATAATTCTCTTTCCCTCTCTACCTTTTTTCTCTTCCTCTCACTCTTTCTGTCTATCATGTGCTGCTTTATGGGTAAAAACAATAAAGTTGCACTGTTTGATTGACACATAACCCCTTGGCGTGGTTGCCTTGATTTTTTGCGCTTCAAGATCACAGCAAACGAACCATCACACGTCCACTGAGTGGACCGTGACAACATATAAGCTCTTATCAGCAAGACCTGACGTTAAAATTAAAGTGCAGTTGTGTAAGTGTAAGCAACTTCTTGTCAGAGAGTGAAAAACCAGATGGAGTTGTTGTGAGCTCAAAGTCCTATATGAAAAGGCAAAGATCTCTTAAATAAGAAGAGATTGACATGGTAAAACCACAGTAACTATATTCCTACTTTACCTCAGGAAGCATTTTGATAGGATTATGTAAAACAATCAATTTTTCATGGGTAACCTTCCCTGCAGATTACAGCAATATGCTCCATCTAATCTCTATCTTTTCAGGGTATTAAAATTTATACGTCAATCTTCATAGAGCCATGAGGTGACAGCAAGATAGATGCAGGCATTTCATATTTTTTCACAAATTTGTTGTAGGGAAAGATTAATTGAATGATGTACATTCAAAGTTTAACACTGTAAAATCTGCATCAGTGGCTGCAATTTAGATGCACGGTATTTCTGCTTGCATAAAACCTTTACAAAAGCTTAGGAATTATTTATTCTGCTCATCAGCCTACATTTGAGTTGTGCCAGAGCAGTTTACAAGAACACAGGCTAGTAAATACTGATTTATAATGCCTAGTTACATCCCAGTCTATAATACTTTATAACCACAGGTGAATACATACAGTGATAATAAACAATGTTATAGCAGCATTGGTGCATCCCCTGGCATGGCTGTTTGTGGTGGACAATTGCTTCATTGCATGCTGGACGTCTCCTGTTTTGCCCGTCACTGGCTCCCAAGGTGTCTAGTTACCTAGCCAACCTTTCAGCTTGCTTGCTGAAGCCTTTGGAGCCTTCCTTCACTGCACTGCAGATACTCCTCCACACTACAGACTGAAGGATTGCTCACTGGACAACGCAACATTAGCACTATGCCTCTTCTCCCATTCAATCTTTCCAAAGAACCACTGACTCCGTGAAAACATGTTGCCTGTGCCTCTACAATACTAAGGTAACTGTGTTTCCCCAGTTCAGCATTAAACTGTTTTGAGTGTGTGTCCATTTTAATGAATTACCTTCAAGAAAATACCCAAAAAACCTTTTCTGCAGCCACTTGTAAATGGGTCAACATCTCCAAGGTGTGCCATAGACAGACACCAGCGATGCTGGGCTGTACATGACAGAATCACACTTTATGCTGCTGGTGAGGCTTTAGGTATAAGGATCTGTCCAGCTGAGAGGCACTACACCTCAATATTAGAGAGTCTAGAAAGTAAACAGTAGCTAATTCAATAATTAAAATAATCAGCAGCTTAGAAAATTATCTACAATGAAGACTGAATATGTCACTATTTAACATGAAGGGAGATGGGAAAGAGACAGAAGAAATAACCTCTTTCCCATCTCATGTTAAATGCACATCTGCTGAGACATCGGATATTTTTGTAAATACAGTCAATTGTCACCAGTCCGCTTTCTCAAAAAAAAAAAAGGTACTTTACAACTTAAAAAGAAAAAAAATCAAAATATTTGTTTTCATTTCAGGCCCCTTAGAAAACCTCTATCTATCATGTTGTCCAAGATCCAACACTTAATCTTCTGGGACAACTCTATCTTCCCACATGGCAGCAAGCATGGAGGAAAGCTTAGGTTGGAAGACAAAGTCAAGTAATTCTTTCAGCCTCTCCCTTATACAATTCATCACGACCACCCATCACAGCACATAGTTGTACACTGGATGATTGATATTGTGTGTATTAATGAATGTATATTGTGGAATGTTATGCTTTACTCAATGAAGACAAATTTAAATAGTTTTCATTCACAGCTAGGGAGCTAAAGTTCCCCGTCCTAGGTATTGTGTAGTGTGGCAGCTCTTAAAGATCTATTTAAATTACTCTCATTTTTAATACAGCCACTGAGCTGAAGTTCTGATAGTGCTAAACCCTGCATTTATGGTCCAATGACCTCTTAATGTTTCCAATCCGTTTTCCACACAGTGTAGAGAAACATCGATATCTCTAACCAAAATTTCACTTTTTTTCCAGCTATGACTGTTTCCTTCCAACTAGATCAAAAGCCCTTTCATCAACTCTTTGTGACTTACAAAAAAAAAAACCAAGATGAATTAATTCCAACAGTTTTCAGATATATTGACAAAACATCTGAAAAGGTTTCTCATTCATTCAGTACTTGCTGGCAAAAAGAAAAAACTTATCTTCTGAAATGTTTAATACTATTACGCTTAGTAGAGCCAGTGGAAAAAGAATCTAGGATGCCCTTAAAAAACAACCAACTGTTTCTCCAAACTTACCCTAATTTTTATCAATCTTGCATTCACTTGGGTGTTAATTGTTAGCCACAAGTTACTCTTATCTGACAAGTTAATGGTTTCCTTAGCCCAGCAAATTCTAGACCTTGCTGTAAATTCACAGAATAGCCATAGCCCTCAGGACACTCTAAGTTATAGCCCAGCACCTACAATTAGCCTATCATTTGATATTCTCTACTCAGGTAAATTCAGCTCAA
This sequence comes from Baryphthengus martii, assembly GCA_013396935.1. Lineage (NCBI taxonomy): Eukaryota > Metazoa > Chordata > Aves > Coraciiformes > Momotidae > Baryphthengus > Baryphthengus martii. The sequence continues at coordinate 1,395,252 of VWZK01021692.1, read as the reverse complement.
GGTTGAGTTCAAAAAATGAGTACTATCAGAATTGCATACAGATAAAATCCTGTTCCCCATCTATACACAGCATGCCTTGCACCAGCCAAATTCAATGCTATTAATAACTGACTTTCATAAGCATGCATACAGCACTAGAATAAAACTAAACACTCTGAAGAGTGTTGAGGTATATTTATTATTTTTCTAATCTTCAACGTTACCTAGCTACTAGCACGGTTACAAAAGCCTGGCTTTGAAGCAAAGAAAAAGCAGCAGCTATCAGAAGTTGTGTTAATCAGAAAAATACCTACTATGCTTTTGATCCTATTGCGCAACTTCAGTGCAGCTCCAACGCAAACTAAAGGTACCAGTACTTGCACCGCATTTACACAAAAGAAACTGGTGTGGGCTTCATTCAAACAAAGTGAACATATTAACTGATCATACCTCTCCATATGCGCTCACACAGAGGAGTCTCATGAAACCTGCTGGGTTCATTCTGTCCTGCCAGCTGACTTGAATGTACACTGAAGTGTCACTGCCCTGAAAACAAGCATAGTAACTTTCATTTAAAGCCAACAGCAGCTACAGGCAATAGAGAAGACTGTTATTTGTTTTTTTTTTTAAGATAAATTGTTACTTCATGTATATGTTTATGTGTAAATATTTGCATGACTTGACATCTGAGAGAAAGGGTGCAATAACTGACAGTGCTCCTGTAGAACAATTAAACCACTCTGAAATTTCTAAGCAGGGCTTATTAATAACATCCTACTTTTTGCTCATAATTACCTCTTCCCTGCTCTCTTGCCTGTTCCCCGGCTTAGAGAAGCATGGGCTGCAATCTAGCCATTAAAGCTTTTCCTACTTCATCAGTAACAGCAATAAACTGTGGTAGACTACCCAACTATTACAAAGTAGTTTCTGAAAAGTTAAGATCGTATATAGTGATCAATCTAATTGTTCCTTGTATATCAGAGAAGTTGAACAAAGTACATGGGGTACATTCGACTATTCAGTGGACTGTCACTCTGTCACTCTTTTCAAAATAATCTCTTTCCAGTGTTATGACAGCTGTTGAACTGCCAGTACTCGAGTTTTCTGATATGCCTTTTAATTTCTTTATAAAGAGAACAGGAACATGACAAAAATCTCCATTATTTAGAAAGGGGTCAAGAAACACACCAGAAACCTAAAGAGCATAAAGTTTAACATCTGTTACACAATAAATCTTGGAAACTGTCTTGAGATGTGCGAGAAGAACACCTAGGCATACACAATTGATTAACAAGAGGCTTGCTGGCATTTCTGGAAATAAGCTACTGTTTTAATGCATTTCCCTGAAGTATTTAAGCTTTCAGCAAGCAGTGTACTATTCTCAGAGATGCAGTGGTTTTGTGTAGTGACAGAATCACACAAAAACTTTTCATGTGCAGGAAGAACCCACAAAAAGTCATTAGATGTCTGTCTTGAGTGCCTGTCCCACTGAACACATCCTCTCAGAAACTGGAGCCAAGTAGTTAGATAACACATGGCCATTAAAGAGACAGACTCTGGCCACCAACAGCTGCTTCCAAGCAAAGAAATGGTTTCACAAAATTCACTGAGTAGTTAACTTAGCTCCACCAGCAGATGTGGCAGTCCACATAGCATGCTTCGAAACTAGTAGAGGCTCAGACCAACAGAAAGAGTCAAGAATTATATTTTGCTGCAAAGACAGTGTGCCAAAGCACATTAGAATGTGCAAAACCCATGAAAAATAGTCTCTCCCCTGTTTTTACCAAGCAACCTCATTTTGTTTCAGGGCAGTAACTTCTAAACCACTAAGAACTCAAGTCAACTCAGAGACACATAACGGCCCTCCTCCAAAATTTCACAATCTCTTCCTCCCCACCAAACCTCTGAGCTAGAGTCACTGCCAGACCAGTACACTGCGAGTATGAAATGTAGGAGATTAGAGAAGTTCAGTTTCTTTAAGAGGAAGGTGAATGAGACCAGTTAGGTCCTGCTAGATTACGTTTACCTGCAACAATGCGCTCAGTATCAGCAAGACCGTAGACCTGCTGCAGTGACAGCAATAACTTCAAATAGATCTGGCACCCTCAGGGCCTACACAATAGAAAGGTGTGTGAGGAGGAGGGAGAAGAACAGACCTCAGTGCATAGCATGTATATCATGCAGTCATATAGGTTATAAAATCCTATCCTCACTGATCAGGACACCCAGCAATATTATGTCATAGAACTGCTTCATTATTATTATGAAATTGCACAGGGCAGAACTCTTAATCGAGATTAAGGACACAGATGCAACATAACTTGATCCTATGAATTATACACATTGCAATCAGTCAACATCAACTGTTACTTGGTCATCAAAAGCCTGGCAACGCAGAAGAATTATTTGGTGTGCATTCAGTACAAGCCATCTGAGCCCAGGTGAATCAAACAAAGATCTTAATTCTAAAACTCTCTTGTCCAAGATTTACCATAAGCCCCTGCCCTCCCCCCACACACTCCACAATGTTTAAATTACTTGACCAGTCCTCTTGCAGCAGCTGTCCCACTAGTGTTATAAAGAATTTGTAATATCTCTGCAGAAGGAGAATAATGCATTTGTGTTCATACTTTGCGATATTTCATTTGTCATAAAAATCAATAGAAATTTTCAGAAAAGGCGTTTTTGCGCTCTGAATGTGCTAATGTGACATTCACTGGACCAAATTCATCCCTGAAGCAACAACAGGCTTCCCAGAGTTCATGCTGTTCCTGATTCAAGACAAGTGCTGAATGTTTTGGTTTTCTCTGTCATCTGCAACAGGGGAAATTCCACCCTTAGTGATGTGCAGAACACAGCAAAGAAATTATAACAATTCTACTTTAGACTTGCCATCTCTGTTTCAGTTTGTCATTTTCAGTCTCTTCCCAAATAAGACAGACATTTGTCTCCTGTGATTCACTCCCCACCACCCTCTCCTTGTAGACTAGCACTGCATCTCTTATTTCCTAGTGGGATTTTCACACACTTGGGCTGATCCACAAACATGTCATGTCTACAACCCCACACAATTTGCATGATGAAAATTCTATCCTGGCCAAAACCTCAGCCACATCAAGGGTTTCAGGGGTCCTGTCTGTTGTTGAACTGTAAGAATAGGACAAAGACCTTTGATTTGGTGGATATGAACGATTAAGAGAAAGTGTTCGTCACAAATCAAATTGCTTCAGATCCTCAAGAGAAACAAGCTGGCTGCCTACAAAGCCAATGGCTGTACCCTACCCTGCAGGCTCAGGTATACAAGCAGGACATATTCTCTGCTAAACCCCCAAGGTTGAACACCTCTTCCTTCCGCTGGGACTTAGAGATTGAATAGGTGAAGGTAGGTTAGAGCTCTGGCCTTCTGCCAACAGGCTTTGGCAAGAGAGAAAGCTTAACTACAGAAGACATGCAGGCTTCCAAGAGGAGCCGCAACAATACTATGTTGAGAGATACGGAAACAAATAGCTTTCAAAAGGCTCAAAGATGCAGTTCAGCAGTCCCAAGCTAGTGATCACTAGCAGGGCTGTGCTAAGGATCGTTCAATACAAACATGTTAACAACGACAAGCAATTCCTGAACAAACAAACAAACAAAAAAAAAAACAAACCAAAAAAAAAGACAAAACCCTTTAGTAGCTCCTTTTTCCAATCTTTCTGCCCCTTTTGTGGGGGGTTTGTCCTATCCCTCTGTGCCTCAGCCTCATGCCCTCTCACTGCGGGCTGCCCCCTCCAAGCTAGGTTTCTAACCAGACATCTAATTGTGTCCCAGGACCAGGGGACGGTCTTTTAACCAGGACCAGTTGATAGTCGTCTTCCTAGCCAGTGGAATTCAGCAGTTGGGTTTTCTAGGGTGCAGAAAGCACAGTGTGGCCAGTTCTTCCACAGCCAGTCTTGGGCAGTTGTGTCTACAGCCACTACTAGGATTAGAAGCAGAAGCAGACAAGCACTCCGGGCAATCCCTTTCACCTCCACTGCCATCTAGCGAAGTTTAAGAGAAAATAAAAATCCACAAAAGCAGCAAACACACTAGTGGCAACCTTTGCTGCAAATCATCCCAGCACTGCTTTCCATCTCCAAATGAATCCGTCCTTTTCTTGACACTCTCCTTCAAACACCCGGGATTCCACAAGCACTGCTTTAGAGGGTAAGTGCAGATGGACCTGAACTGAAGCTCAAACCAGGGCACTTGCCTCTAGGAGCAATGCAAAAGTCTAATCTAGGTCTCCACAGACTGGGTCCTTCAGGTTGCCAGAGGGAAAAGCCTTCTTCATGCAGTCGTTCCTCAGACTCATGCTGAACCACCAACAACACCAGTGAGTGAGCCCTCTGTCAGTGTCATGTATTGCTTCTGTGTTGACAGATTTTTAATATCCCACAAGGAAAACAGTATGTTCCATCCTTCCAAAAGGTAGATGTGCTTGTGTAACACAGTACCAGTGCCTCCATGTTGACCACAGATTATTGAAAATGTACAAGGAATTTGGTCTCATACTACGCTATTGTTAAAGGAAAGTAAAGGGCTTTGATCTACTGTTGAAAAGCTTTTAAAGTCTGGATATATAATTCATATAAACAGTATCCGCTCCATCAGACATGAATTCTGGACAGGTTAATGCCAGCCTGTCACACTTTTCAATGAGCAGCATCCTTATCTTACCCGTGTAATTCAAATACTGTACATAAAAAGCTGGGAGGAAAAATTCTAAGATGGAAGAAATGTTAAAGTGAAATAGAATTAAAATGCACTTACAGTCAGGAAAGCACTACTCCACAGCAAAGCCATACAAGCAAATTGATTCTTTAGTTCACTAAGAAAAACACTTTTTAGTCGCAGTGACGTGTTACTTTACCCTTATTCAAATAAGGGTAGAGCATTTTGAAACCAAGTCTTTTCAAGCGAAGAATCTAAATATTATGCTTTTAACTTTCATATTTCACTTGCAGACCCCAAGAAAAAAGTTACGTAGTTTCAGCTGACCAAAACTTGTTGTTAATAGTAGAGCAAACCCTTTTCCTTCTTTAGATCTCAGCAGACCCACACACCCTGCACATTTGTAAGTGTCTATGTTACAATTCCCCCCCCCCTCACATGAGCATCTTAAAGTTAACACCTTCTGAAAGCTCCCCATTCATACAGCCTTGGTAATAACTCTTTCCTGATATTAAAAAGCTGGACATCACTATTGGACAATCAGTACTACAAATCTTCTGTGATACTGAAGAGTTAGACAGTACTTACTTAAATATATATGCATAGTGTTTAGGAAACAAATGGGAAGACTGTGCCATAGATCCCCCCTACCTCTACAATAAGAATTAAAAAAAGGCTTAGGAAAGCAGGTAAAAGTTAAACAGATTGCAAGAGAAGACTTATGTACAATTCAGAGCTGTATTTTATGTATAAGCACAACTATCTACTATATACAATTCACGATGTCCGTATATACATACTAAGGACAAAGTACCTCCATACTTTTCAGGGCTCCAAAAGGTACCTAAGGCTTAGAAATACATTTTTTATGAAATATATCTTCATTTAATGTAAAGAAACAAAAATCTATTGTCAACTGGAAAAAAGCAAATTGTATAATAAAGTTCAGATTAACATCTGAGTCAGATTTCTAGTCCGGCTATTGTCCAAGTAAAAAGAGAGCCCCTTGGAATCTACAGAAGCCATAATCATGTTATACCAGTGCTGTCACTGTAAGGAAATAATGTCATGTTTGTTTTAAGCAGCCAGGAGGGGGTTTTTTCCACCTCTACCAATAGGTACCTGAAAAATACATCATGTCCATCTTTCACATTATAATCTCACCTTTTGGGACTGGCACCATAATGACCAATTAATCGGGAAGATCTTCTCACACTCTGGCTTTACACACTGGATAGTTACAAAGGATTGCCCTTTAAGTCTCATAATAGAGTTAAATGGGAGTGGTAAATAATCCATACTTCTTAAAGTCCCCCGTAAGAATTAGGCTGCAATGCCACAAGGACCATTTATACGCCTAAAGAAGAGTTTGTCATATAAATGCACAAAAGATGAGAAAAGAAGACGTTAATGTCTATTTTACAAGTGAAGATTTTCCTAGCTTTTAGAATAAAGAAAGAATTGGTCTATCTGAGTGTTGAGCTAACCTGGGCTGTTTACTTGGAAGAACATCCTTTCTGTATCAAACTTCTGCAGAGAAACAACATGGACATCAGCCCATACTGACCAACATTTTTCATGAAAATTAGCCTACCACGTGCAGCAAACTACCCACATGAGACTTCTTCCTCCTCCTTCCCCTCCTCCCTCCCATGGCAAGCAACTAAAAAGACAAAGCAAAACTGCAAGCCATCAGCAAAGCTTTCTTTACACAGAATTCCATGTCCACAGGCACTCAATACATTCTGTGCAGTTTCCTTTTATACCAGCCCAGAGGCAGCAGGCAGTAGCTGTTCACCAACAGCCAGACCAAGGGTTGTGGTTGAACATTAAGAAAAGGGTCTGTTGTGCTCTTGATCGCTACCCACATCTCTGTCCTAGTACATCTTTTACTTTTAATAAACTTAAACTTCTTCCTCACTTTGTGGTCAATGTAACTTCCAGCTGAAGACAGCAAAAGGCTGTAGTGTTTAATGAGCAAAAGTAGGTATTCGGTATTCATGTACACTTCTGACTAATTCAGCAGCCTTAGCAAGTGTAGTATTCTCATTTCCCTATGCATTCTTCATCATGTGTTCAAGTATGATTATACAGACTGCTTAATATTTCTGAATTAAGTGAAATGAGCCTCTTGTGGCAAGAAATGTTTATTATTCTAAGTATTTTAGGTTGTCAGGCTAATTTTATTTAAATTACCATCCACTACCTGACACCTTTAATGTTTTTCATTGATAGGTCTTCAGGGTTTTACTTTACCCTAAAGTCAGCTTTGCCAAACCAATATATAAATTCCCTTTTGATTTACCTGTAATTTTACCGCCACTAATTTTTCACAGCTGTTCAGATATAGCTTATCCCTGATAATACTCGGGGATATTGAGACACTGTGTATTACCTATCCCTTTTGAGTTAAGACCAAGTTGTCAGGAGAAGTAAAGAGCCCACAGCAGTACACTCTGCTTCCCGTGAAGCCTGCTGCCCAACTGTCCTCCCCCAAGAGTGGCACTGAGCACGGAGCAGACCTTGGCACATGTACGTTCAGCAGAGCCAGGCTGGCTGATACCAGAAGAGCACACAGCCCTTCAAGAGAGCAAAGATTGTTTCTGGAACCTTAGGAGCTCTCATACTTTGGATATTAAACAACTTTCTTTGTTGTTTCTGCACTAATCTTGTCATTCTTACACTTACTCATGACTTCATTGTGACCCACAAACAATACTAAGTAGATGTAAAGCAGTCCACGCTATCTCCTTTAGCAAGCAACTGCATTCAGAAGAGACAAATAACATTTGCAGCCTTGATTTTCCAAGAAGTTTTGCCATTTATAAGATAAAATACAAAGTTTAAATCAAGAGGCTTTATGTTTGCAGTCAACCTTGAAGTGACATTTTCTCCGGCTCCCTGCAATGCAAGACATTTGTGTCTTCACTCCCTGAAAGCAATCAACTTCTCATTCTTCAGTGAGATCTCGGCCCCCAGCAGGTCTCATGTTGCAATCAGAACATTTACTGCACTGCTCACACCCACACTGGCAGTTCAAGCGATGGCCCACGTGCTCCACTGAAACTTGGAGCCCACTAAACACTTCAGGTAGTAGTGGGAAACTCACGGAGGTTGCACTGAACAGTAACCATACTACACAAGAAGGCGACAGAGATGAGCCCCCAAAAGCCACATCACTGCAGGGAAACATGTAACATTGTTCCAGCCTCACTACCATAATTACCATGGAACATACCACATACAGTATAACTAAATCCTCGACACAATGCTGGGTTTTCACTGTTGGCAACAGCAAAGACCAACACTTATTGTACCAGCCAGTCCCTTCAACCAGTGCTTTGCTAGCAGCCCCTGCAAAGTTAGAATTCAACTCTAACTTTTCTGCCACGTGTGGTAATCAACACTTGTCACTAAAAAGGGGACTGGGGAAATCACACAGTATTAGCAAAGCAAGCTTTTTAGTGCAGAGCAAGAAAAGCATCATGTCTAATTATGAGTTTCACAATAACTGTATGATACAGTAATTGGGATGGATTTGAAGTACCTTCAGCAAGCTCCATTTAAAGGAAAATTGCAATAGTGAAAAGTAATAATCATTATATTCAGCCATTAGTAAACACTCTCAACTAATATGCTAATGGAAAAAACAATTCCTAGAAGAAACATTTCTGGGTTTCCTATAATTACTAGAAATCAAAACACATTTGGTAGGATGAAAATTAATTATTTGCCTGCACTGACAAACTTTGCAGCTATTCATGGTTTGGGGTGTTTTTTTCCCCCCAGTTAATGAAACATTGCTTCAAGAACCAAACTAGTTTTGTCTTTTCTTTCCTCCACTCCTGTTCACCCCTGAGATTGACAAGACACTATTCCAGAATTAAAGCATTATTCTCCTATTAATGTGTATCTCTTAACATTTATTGCAATGACTACACATGCATTTGTAAAGCTGAGTGCCTTCAAAGGCATTATTTCTTGCTTGTAACTGTTTGAAATTTGGAATAAAAATATCAGATTGAGCCTTGTGGTTTACTTTTAGCACATCCAATGCAACAGCACGCTACCAAATCCATTTAGAGAAGACCTGATGAATAAAATGTTATTCCATCAAGGGTATGGTAATTCAAAGCCACTACAAAAACCAACAGGAACATAAACTGATTTAACACTACACTAACCAATGTACGTGCAAAATTGTGAGCTCATGTATAATGTTGGTGCTCCACCAGCTTCAGTTCACATCAGCTGGAATTCCAGCTCCACAGCAGCAAGCCTGTACTTTGTCCTCTGATCTAATACTGCTTGTGCAACAACAAAAAATAAGTATGACAGAAAACCAACACAAGGGAGGCACCAGTTGCCAATAGACTACTGAGTACGTTCACTATTCTGTGATTTAGCCCGTGTTGCCATTCTCATTTAAAAAGAACAAAGCACATGGCAAAATGAATTCCCACAAGTTCTTTTTGTTTGGAATTGTTTTTTTTAAACTGGCGTGTCTGGTCTGTGTATTAAACTGTGAGATAAACTAGCTACAGCATCTTGTGATAACACCACTTACAAACACACTGTCATCATAAGCCTGAGGATTTCTTTATCTCTAATATGATTTGTATATTTTGTCCTTGTCCTTACAAGTATAAATTACTTACTTTGCTCTTTCTCTTTTTTTTTTGTTTTTTGCAACTCTTATCACTAGAAGGTCATCATGCTATTATCAGCCACCATTCAGAGAATGCCAGTTGGCTGATAAAGCACTTGGTGAAGCCTTCCATCCATCCATATAAGCATTGGGAGGAGGAAGGCTGGAAAAGGTTTTGTGCCATTTAAAAACATAATTCAATGTCGAACTGGCTCATATGCCACAGTATCTCAAACTTGAGGCTCAGATGTGTACTGTACCATGACTACAGCCTTAGATATAATCATGGTTTTCACCGGATAGCTAAAACCTCATTCATTCCATCATGCAAATTTTAATCAAGCATGTCACTGAACATCAAATCTGGCTAAAAGCAATTTGAAGCAGATACCTCAGATGGGATTTTCAAAAGCTCCAAGGAGTCAGATGCACAACTTAAAACAGGATTCAGTTTTATTTGGGAAACTGTGGTCTCCCTCCCTATCTCCAAACACATGCCTGCACTCAAAAGCCCCCTGGTGATGGTCTCCGTGCTGCCATCTCTTTACAGCAGCTTCTTCTAAATCAAGTGCTTGGAGTCTTAGCTAGAGGTTGGAAAACCAGAGCTCAGGCTCCACTGATTCCTTTTACCACGTAGATAAGCTAAACACTATGAATAAATGGAAAGTGTTAAGTGTGCTAGGAAAACATGTACCCAAATAATTAGAATAATTAATAAGGATTAAACATATTAATAAAAATACTTGCAGAGGGTTCAATTGCTGGTATCTTTCATGTTAATTAATATTTGGCACGGTATAAATTTTTACTCTATTATATTCATATAGGACAGCTTCCAGAGCATTTTTAGGTAGCTGCTAATGAGAAATAATGGTTGTCTGAGCAAATTATTGGACTAAGTTGAAATACAGGGCTTGGATCCAGAATTTAAAAGTTGCCCAAAATTCCCAAGAGATTGGCTTACACTCCGACACTTTGATTCAGACACATAGCTAGTACAGATGGGCAACGATCTCCAGACACAGGAGCTCTGCTGTATGCATTCATCTTTATCTAGTTGCAGGATAATATCCTGTGCTTGGTATTACCCCCAAAAACCCATCAGTTCTGTATGATGAAGATATAAACCTCTTTGATGCATCTCTTCCACTCAGCAGAAAGACAACAAACTTAATTCATTTTTCAAAATCTAAATACAAATTTGTGTTTTACCTGCAGACCAAATACTGAAATGAGTTTATCTGGCATCTTCTCATTCACCTCTCAATGACCACCATAATAACCCTTGTTTTGGCACATGGAAGGGACAACTGGGGCCTATTTAGCTTCAGTCTGGCTGTGTGGAATAATTCATTTGGACAGTCAATAATGCTACTCTCCAAAATGCCAGCCAAACACTATCAGAGGCAGGCTAAAAGCCCTTCAACCCAGACTGGAACACTGGCTTCTTCACAACTGTGAAGTTCAGATATTCATTGAAATAGCAATTAGGCTCCCTGCAGTAGTGCTTACGGTGGCTGCAGAATCCTCTGATGTGTCAGATGGGAATAGTTGTCCCTGCTGATCCCTTATTGTCAGAGCTTCATATCACTTGTGAATATTGTCTGCTTCTGTGCTTTGGAGTCATTCAATTCTCATATAGGATTTCATCAGATCTTTTCCCAGTTACACTGCAGATTATCCATTCATTTCACCAAACTGAAACAAACCGCCAGCACACTGCCAAATTCACATGTGAAGCAACAGGAGTAACTTCAACTCCTCTTTAAAGGGTTGGGTATTGGCTGCAGCAATAACATTTCTGAAAGAAACATGATGTTTAAACTATTTAATTTTTTTCCATTGAAAATTAAACTGCAACACTTAGGTCAGACTGTCCTTAGTGGCCAGTCAAGACGCTTTGGCTTTATTTCTGCAAATACTAAAACAATCCTTCATATTGCAAGAAAATAACCGTTCCTCAGTAAAGCAGAAAAAAAAACCCCACAACTTTTTTCTACATCCTCCCTAGGTCATCAGGACTGTTTCTGGTCCTGCCAAGCTCAGAGGATGACAGTACTAGACAGGTTATCATCACGCTGTCAGAGATTCTTCAAGCTGCCAGCTGCTGCTACTTCAACTATTTTTCAATAACCACAGCTCACCCTGCTGCCTGCCAAAGTCTTCCATTGCTGGAACATAGTCATTGCTCTCTGGCAGGATTACTTCAAGGAAAAAGGTTTTGCTAGATGTCTGCTTCCTTCCCTCCACCCCCAAGGAAGTGCCATTTAGTGACAGGAATGACTGACAGGTTTCTTGTGTTCCTCTTGAGAACAAATTTTGTAAATACGTGCTTAAAACTTGTAAGAGCTCACAAGTCAAAACAGCTTAACAGTAGTTCTTCAAGTAAATTGTCCTTGGAAGCAGTTAACTGCTTCCTTAATGTGCAACAATAAAATAGTTTTACATAAATAAAGTACTTTGATTTTAAGTAGAACTTTTTCTCCTTAAATAGTTCCATAGCAGAAGAGACATGACCTTGTACATACACCCTTTTAACTAACAGCATAGGAAATCTTTTAGACACAAGCTCCCTAGATTCAGCTGACTAAAGAACTTTCTCCCTACAGCAGGGAGGAAGATCAAACATTTGTTACAGGATTTTGCTTAATAATGAATGGTTTTGGTGAGCAAGCACAGAATACTTAACTGGGACTAGACTACGCTGCTACAGCCCACCCTGCAGAAGGACCAGCATGAGCTACTGTGTTACAGATTCAGAGTTCTTCCCTTTAAATGCATTCACAGTATTAGAGCTGGATACTTTGACAACTTCTGGAAAAAAAGTAATCTGTCAAAGCCATTGGAAATACAAGCTATACATCTGTGAGGCAGAGAATAGTAAGTCTTAGAAAAACCTTATCCAGCTCCACACAGCAGGTGGAAGCTCTATCCCATCCTCAAATGGCTGGTATGTTATTTCCAGCTGAGTATGAAGGTCACAATGAGTGAGAGCGCAGATAGGACATCCAAATCTGCAGGTTTCTCAATTTTTGTTACATTTAATAATTTATTTATTTTTTTTGTAAACTGAAGGCATCTTGCTTTATGCTATTGATGGAAGACTAACGACAACAACATTGAAGTACTTCAGATTACTTAAAAAACCATCAAGCAAAAGTAACAGTATCCGGTAGAGTGAGACTAAACTCAGGGAAAGTGAAACATGGGAAAGAAAAGCAGCAGACGGAAGTGAAGGTGTGAGTGCAGGTTCTATGGGAGAGCAGGAATAAAAGCAAAGATCTCTTCAAAAATTTGTGTCCCTATCCTAAACTCTCAATGAACCGTTCTTCCTTTCCAAACCACACCACCAACTCCTTCCTCCAGTTCTAGAAGATGAGGAAACAATTATTTTGATACATTTTCAGAATTCGCATATATTCTGGAGCACATTTCCAGGAGACATAACTCCATTTGCTTTTAATCATCCAGACTCCACTACTGAGTTCTATTCTTGTTTGATTCCACTATTAAGAAGTATGCATTCTAGCAACTCTGCACTATTTTTGGTTACACTATTTGCCTGAGACTAGAAGCGTATCAGTAGGAGAAATTCTGACAGGTCTTAAAAAAAAAAAAAATTAAGCACGCACTCATCAGCTCAGAGCTTTCAATCAACATCCTGAAAAATGAAATCTTGCTATGTGACCCCTGTGAAAGCTCTCCAGCAGGATTCAGGAGGGGAGAGTCAATGGCTTCTCATGCCTGTCAATTCGATGCTCCTCCTCAACTAATGCACACTGAAGCTGTACCCAAGAGAGATGCTCTGATCTTCAATAGGAAGCAAATTACATTCTCCATTAGGATGAATTTTCAGACTAAAAAATGTGTCTAATTTTGGTTTGCTACACACAGATAATTGACTTTATACTGAAATTGCTGTCATCTTATGTTTATCATGTTCAGATCTGTTAAGAAATGCAAGAAGAAATAACTCTTCTCAGGTTTGATTTATTTATGGTATCTTTTCCGCTTATTACAAAAGAAAAATCTTTGGCCCATTCCTGGGACACACATTGAGTCATCTTGTAAAGATTGTTTAACGTGTGAAATATCAGGAAATCACATGTTTGTACATCACACTTATTGAATGCTATCTGCAGTGACACTGTATTATCGCTGCAGCTGATACTTTAAGCAGGTTTTTTTGTTTTGCCTCAAAATTCTTCCATTCTTTGGCTCTTCACTGCACTCACAGCACTTAGCTACTGCTCTTCAGCACACGTGTATTATCAAAAGTTTGTGCAGCATCAATCTGTGCTCCAGCGTGGTCACACTCAAATATTGTACAGTTCTTCCTATGGCTTCAAAAACATCAATTGTGTTTTGATACTTCAGTTCTCATTGTATCAGCCAAGCTTTACTCTCCTTTCTTGAAAGCCCCCAACACCAAAGCTCGGCTCACAGCCACATCATCCCATTGCAGTCCTGAGACAGAACATACGCACACTAAGGATTATGAAAAGCAATGACAGAGAGAACGGTTGCTCTAGATCACAAGTGGCACACAGATGATCTTACTTTTAGATCATAGCAGGTCAAGATGAAACACTAGCTTTCTTTTTCCCCATTTAGAAGTTACATGTTAAGTCTTACGTGCTTCCTGAGATTCATTCATAATTATATCCTACCAATATTCCTTTATACTATCAAACAGCCCTCATTTTCTTCTCTGGTTTGGGGCGTGTGTTATTCCTGCACCCATTAAACAACTCTTCTGCTTTGAGAACAAAAGAACAGGCAGGAGGTAGAAGGCAGAACTTCTGAGAGATGTCGCTATAAATCCTTGACTTATTGCACAGGAATTGCGAATATCAATTATTTACAAAGGTCTAGGGAGTACCAGATTATACGTACCGCAGAAAACATGTAGAGTTTTGGGAATGACAATATGGCTCAGCACAAATTGCGAGCTACTTGGTAGTACTTCCTGCTGCAGGGCATATGTCATCACCACATGGCAAGTCATGAAAGTGTGAAATAGGATCATTATGATCTCCTGCTCCCCATTCTGAAATAATGATAATGAAAACAATCTATTCCTCACTCCTCCCAGGAACAGCTAGACTCAAAAAGGAACAAGAAGAATATTGAAACAAAACATACTGAGGAAGAAAAGTGATTTCTCAAAGTTAACTCCAAAACAGTCTGCGAGCTCAAGCACTTAGCTTGAAAGTGCATTTTCATTTTAGTAATAATTAGATCCCCAGTCAAAAGCAGCAGCATTCAACAGAGTAGCACTCATTTACAGCAATTACAGCACAGTGCAAAATAGCACTTGAAGAGCTCAGACTGACCAGTAAGTCAGAGCAGAGCAAAGGAAGGCTCAGAACACCATTTGCAAGCTTTCTCAGTCTTACAAAGCCCAGGAGTTTGCTACAGATTCTCCCTTGCTTTCCAGCTCCTCTCCACACAGACACAGCAGACTCCTGGAACAGGTCAAAAAAGACCCACAAGACTGCTGTTCTGCTAAGCTTTTGCAAAAAGTGCTAGACCACATTCTTTTAGGAGAAAAAGTAACTCACTATCCATCAAAGCAAGCAGCCAACACCACTGAACAACATCACAGCAACTGCAGGAACCAGAAGCCAACTCTTCCATCATTACCGTGCTATGGCAGCTGCATCTGTTCCCACCCACTGACGTGCTGAGACACAATGCTGTCCCCAAAAGTGACAAAGTACTTGGTGGGAGAGCTTACCTCATTGTGCAGGAAAAGGGCTTGTGTCCTCCCTGTCTCTTCTGCAAACTCAACTTGCTGTTCAGCATTCTAGGGTAAAGCCCTTATTCAGGAAACCCAGATGGAAAACTTCTCATCTCACACGATTTAAGTCCTTTGGCTGTGGTTTTTTTTTGTTTTAAAACTTTAAGCTTCAGCAGGTTTAAGCAGGAACTTGTCCCATGACAGCAGACACCTCTCAACTCCTGTTTCTCTCAGGATTTAGGTCACAGCCAGATCCCTCCACTGTTGCAGGCCCCAGCCATACTTGTAGCTCCCAAATTACACCAGTCCCTCTTCTCCAGGCTTCCTCTCTCACAAGCTGCTTCCAAACCCAGGCTTCACCTCTCTGTGGGCTGGGTCCTTTATACCAGCCCACAGCCACAATTCATCTCCCTAACGAACAGGACTTTCCCCTCAAGCCCCTTGTCCTGGCCCACACACTGCCTGGGAAGCTGCTGAAAGGTGAACAGTCCACTAAAGCTGCTGCTGCTGCCACCAGCATAAACTTAAGTAGTAAAGCTTAAAGTTATTTAAAACGTGAGGAAGAGGAGGGTACAGATAACGGTCCTCTGAGATATTCATCAATAACCATGGAATTATGTGTAGCCCAGAAGGCATTTACTAGATCATATGAATTTGGTCTCATATTTATTCTGCAGTGAGGAAAGAGCACATCCTGAACGGGATATTTCTGCTTTCAGGGGTTTACACAAGCCTACTGATGCTGCATAAAAAAAGTACTGCAGAGCAGGCAGTGACCCTCTCCCCCTTCGCAAGGCTGCCTCTGGCAGTTCAATAGTCCTGCTAACACCGCTTGCACCGCACACACTGTGTCAGGATTTCTCAGGAGGCTACAAGCACCGACACTCCGGTATCCACTGTCTGGTACTTTGCATGTTATGAGCTGCAATAAATCTATCCGGCTCTTTATCTCTTTCCCTGGTTAAAACATCCTCATGGCTCCAACAGGTTGGAGATCTGCTTTTTACTAGTCCTGTCCCCAACTCCATATGCTGAATGTGATTATTGTCTGCAGCTGCAGAACATGTTATTGTAGTCAGCTGAGGAGATGCTCACAGCCACCTAACTGCAGTGTATGTTAGAGACAGCTGAGCTCCCTAAAACTAGTTCCCTTCGGTGCTAGTAGCTTTATGTGGGTGCTGTGAAGCTACCATCCCTAATTTATTTATTCAGGTTTTCCTGTGCTGAATTCAACACTGCAGCAGTGTTTTTCACAGCCTGGATTGCTGTGTCTCTTAGCTTTATGTTCTAAATGCCTTCTTGAGATGCTGAGATCCCCTTCACCCAGCCTAGCAGGGTGGAGTGACTGGAATCTGAATGATTTTCTACTCTCCAAATGAGTGCTTCAAGTGGCAAAGGTGGGACTGAATGTAAAGGAGCAGAAAATATTTCCAGGAAAAACTGAGGAACACCTTATTTCTGTCCTAGCCTGGAAAAGGAAGAAAAACATTTCCAAGAGCTGAATGACTTCAGGCATCTGGAAAATTCTTTCCTACTCAGACCTAATATACCTTACTGATAGATTTTTCCCTGAGGAGGGTGAAGGATGAGGCAGCAAATTTCTGTTTCTCAATGGCAAAGACATAGACGAAGGACTCCACCACCTTTCAGGAATGGCAGGTGTATCACATATCCCCTTGAATTCCTCAGATCAGACAGCTGACTTGCACAAATGTGAGCTTTCAAGAAAAGTCTTGGATCACTGCAAAACATTCTGGGTACTCTAGTTGGATCCATTTGAATGTACAAGTTTCCTTTCCACAGGAAAGACCTGGCAATATCAGATTTATTTTTTTTCTGTTACAACATGAAATAAAACCACCCAAACATAAAAATCCAGTAAAATGAAATCTCCAGAATTTTGCACGGCAAATACAAACCTGGTTTTATTAAATTAAAAATTCATGTTCCCTTTTTTAAAATTATTTTTATCATTATACTATGAAAATTACTATAAAAGATGGAAAAAAAATAAATTATGAGAATAGATTGATTCTATCAAGATGTTTCATTATTTCCAGTCATTTTAAATGTGCTTTTATTGAAATCAACACTTCCTCATTAACCTATCACAGGGTTCTTTTAGATTCTTATTCTGTGTTAACCACAGTACTTAGCTTCTGTAGTTAAAAAATGTGATTATATGCCATAAAGTCACAAAGTATTTTCATCTGGAATATAAATGGAAGTAACCTTTGCAAATAGAATATATTAACACATGCTGGAGAATCCATTGGTTATTCTGAGACCTCTTTCTTTCAGTCTTTAATCACTTAAAGCCATCATTTTAGCGTCAGTTTTACAAATGGCAAAAGGACCAATAGTCCTCCTGAGAACACAGGAATTTTTTCTCAATTCAGGCAAGGTCTCAGAAATGTACTATTTTCCGGTAATTATT
This sequence comes from Baryphthengus martii, assembly GCA_013396935.1. Taxonomy (NCBI): domain Eukaryota; kingdom Metazoa; phylum Chordata; class Aves; order Coraciiformes; family Momotidae; genus Baryphthengus; species Baryphthengus martii. The sequence continues at coordinate 1,377,753 of VWZK01021692.1, read as the reverse complement.
TTTTAAACAGAAATATCAACCTATTGCCTAAAATGATAAACAAATCTGATTCTTCAAAATTCCATTAAGCTCATTGCAAGTGAAATACTCTTTATCTGAGACGTACAAATATGCAGATGGCTTCACACTATTTTATCTTATTCTTTCAAACAAAAGGAAATGAGAAGAAACCAGAAACTAACAAATATCCCCAGGCAAGATTTGCAAGACCCTGGAGACAATTGAGAAGCACATCTGTTGTTCTTCCCTCGTGATTGGAGAACAAAACTGATGCAATGCTCCTAAAACTGTGTCATGTAAGGAGAAAGGAAAGGAAGTAAGTTGTCAAATGCTCAGGAGAATTGTACCATGGGTTTTAAAAGACCAACTCTCTCTGCAATAACTTACATCACTAAAGATCAAGCTCCTATATTTAGGAGAAGACAGAAAACTAAGGATTCCGGTGGTAATACTTGCTTTCTTTCAGTCCCTTTCTCCCAGATCCCAGAAGAACCATGCTGTCTTTTTAGGTTACATCCAAAGCCTTTGTCCATCGGGAGTTTAAGTGATGTGGGGGTGTGGATCCTCTAGCAAGGAGCAGCTACCTGGGGACAGGGTACTGCAATGTTCAGTGACTGTGGTATGGGCCTTGACCTCTTTGGATTTTGGTGGCCATCATACAGACCATGCACATTTGAATCTCCTACTATCTTTTCTCTGTCTGATCCATTCAGCCTCTAAGGCCCTTGGACTTTTAGTGGGGACATTTTCTTACGTAGATAGGCAAGGTATCTAGAACCATGGGGCATTAGGTCTTCAGCTCATCTTTCAGAAAGCCTCCACACTTCAGTTAGTAAATGAAAACAACAATCTGGGGCAATGTCCTTGCCATTTAGTACTAAAAAAAGTCTCAATTTTCCAGCATGTCCTTGAAAAGCAGATTAAAAATTTCCTTGCTCTTTATAAAACCTTTTTCTGAAAAATGGTGTTGTGAGTTTAGTAATGTGAGCCTTATCTGATGCTGTATCTTCAGCATATGGGAGACAGCTCAGTAGTCTAAGAGCTCATCCACGTCTGTATGTTTTGTTTTCAGAGTTACGAATCACCCAATATGTAATCAATGCAACTTGTCTGCTCCAGTTTATCTTGTGTAATATAACAAGCACTAACCACCATTGGTTATTTTTATGAAATTGCAGTCTTTAACTTGATTTGACACTGTGCTAGCTCTGCTTCCCTTCCAGCAACAGCACAGGGTACGGAGGAAGTTTGATTTGGAACAGAAATCTATGTGTTTATATAGATCAAGGCAGAGATATTATTTCCTATATAAAAATTGATGAATGTAATAATGACAGAGAGTATTTACTACCAGAAGTACCACAAGCTCATTGACCTAGTAATACGCTCAGGCAGGGCTTTATGGATGGAGTTTTTCGCTAATTAGTTTGATGGAGAACAGAAACGTTGCACAGCACAACGAGGAGTAAAAGCTAAACAGGCAAATAAGTTTGTGCCCTCCTCTATTACCCTCTCTGCCACTTCCTTTCCATATTTCTTCAGCTGATATTTAAATGACTGAAGATTATAACAAAGAGGAAGCCTTCTAATTGTGTAGGCCATCTTTTCTTTATCGAAAAGCTGAGTTTTTTTCAGATATTGTGCATTTTTTTGCAGTAGATTAGCCTACATAGCTAAAGTGCAACAGAAACATACCTAAGACTGAAGCTATATTTACACACAAGTTCATGGCTGAGCCTGGACCAACAACATTTTGCTGGAATATAGCCTCAGTTTTCTGGAGAGATCATGCTTGCAGCCTGGAAATAATAGATACTTGACTACCCTGTGCCCTTGTAGCAATGGATGCAGGAAAAGTCACAGGTCATTTATGAGATAGTCATCTATTCTATATATTTAAGACACAGCAGGGAGAGCTTCTACCAGGTTTAAAGGATCAGCAGTAGAGACTTAATTTTATAATAAGTATTATATTCTTATTGTAATTCCTCTTATTTGATTTGCAAAGCCTAGGTTCCCCTCACTCCCACCATAAGAAGTGCCTCTGGCAGGCTTAGGAGGCAGATGACTTGACTTGCTGCTGAAATGTTTGTGAGTGGTGCTGGAACGTCCTGCCTCAGCATTCCAGTCCCTCAAATGGCCTTTATGATGACTTTCACCTTGCTTTCTGAGCTGTCAGTCAGGAATGCTGAAAGAGCCGTCTCTCACACTGTAATACACAGCAAAGCTTCCCTCATTTGGGCAACCATGAAAAAGTGTCATAAGAAGTCTGTATAAAGAGGACTGTGACACCACAGTTCTGGGCTTAACAGAACCAGAGGGTCAACAGATTTATTTAGTTATCTGAAAATGCAAATAGCTGTTTATTAGATATTTTAAAATATATAAATCTATAATTTTTGTTAAGACTGTGAAATAATGGCCTTGCTTGCCTAATTCCTTTTAGAAATGCCATCTCTTAAGCACTGGAATATCTCTAAACATTGGCCTTCAGTGCTCCAAGAAGCTGAGTTACAAAGAAAGCAGCCTGCTTATATTTTAAGGAAGATTAGGAAAATGTCAGTGTAGGACAGCAAAGCATTCAGCCAAGGATGATCACCACTGGGCTAACCATGTCACTCTCTTAACCGAAATAAAAAGTGAGGAACTAATGAGCTAGGCGTCTAATTCAGCTATCAGTAAGGACAAATACTTACATTCAAGATTAAGTCATTAAATTTACTGAATATTCATGTTTAATGAAGTACAGGATAAATCTCCTGTGTTTTTTATTTAGGGTTTTGTGATGTACATGTAAATCAGAGTCAGTACTGACGATATTAATCACCCCATCTTCCTGGTGTGAGCATACGTAGCTGCATAGATCCTTATTCATACAAGCTTACAATCCTTACAGAGCTTGTTTCAGAGCTTTGCTAGAGTTGGACTTTCCTTCCCTTATGCCAGAAAGAATGACAAAGTCCCTTGTACCTGCTCTCTGCAATCACACTGAGCCTCCCCAAGGATAACAGCACATACAGCTGGAGTACAGAAGAGAAGGAAAACAGCATTTCACGTGTTGAGAAAAGGGGAGAAGGCACAAGCTCCACAGTACAGACTGGAGCACACGAGCCTGCTTCCTAATGACTGCTGTAGAAACCCCTCTAATGCAGCAAACACTAGAGACCACAGAAACAAAATAGTTCCTTTTCATTTGTTTTAAGCCCCTATTAGTTTTTTCTGTGTGTGGAAGTAGAGTGGCCTGAAGTGGGAATTTGTTGGTGGTTTACCACAACCCTGTGCTTTAAAAGAAAAAAAAACCAACAACTACTAGACTCGGTGTGATGAGAGGCCTGCGGAAAAAAACAAGAGTCTTTGTGATGGGGATTTAATTATTCTAGTATTGATAAAAATGAGAGTTAAAGGAGGAATCAACCTGCTGACTGCCACAGGCAGTAAAATACAGGTTTATCGTTCATTGCTTATTGAGCTCTTAGACGTGATAAGTTCAATAATGGCCTGGTGGGTGTTTAGTGCTTTATGATAATATATCCCTGGGCTTACAGTAATCATAGTCTTCGGCTACAAATAAGACCAGAAAACATCATGTTACTAAACTCAAATATTCCTAGAAAAAATGGTGGGAAAGGAGGAGACAGAAGGAAAAAGTGATATTTAAAGCAGAGTAAATAATGCAATCATGGATCCCAGTAATAGCAAACAGTTACAAGTGAAAATGTAAGTTACTGGAGTAAAGCAACAACATATCAAATATAAACAGAAAGCAATTACCAAAGGTATAATAGAAAATTGAAAGGACAAGCTAGCTGATGTAAAAAGCTCATAAAAGCTCTGTAAAACGTTCAAGAGGAAAAAGTTGCACTTGCTAATAATAATCCATGAAGGCTCAGAGAATGCCAATTAGTGTAGAGCTGCTCTTCAGTTGTACAAGGACGTAAGGGCCTGCTCCAGGTTTGAATAAATGACCGAATGACAGAGACTAAATTCACTGCTGTTCTTTTAAAAGTAAAAAAAAAAAATTAAAAAAATAAAAAAAAATTACAGAGTTCTGGCATCAGTCAGTAATGCATCAGAAATAGATTTACTGGATTTTCAGAGACTTTCAGCAATTCTCTAAAGCCACCAATCTTTCTGCAAGAAAAATACGACTTACCACACATATCGTGAACCCAGCACTTGGAGTGATTCCAGCCAATGCTGCTGCACTCAGCTCAGGAAATTTGTGCTACCATTCAGGCCTTCTCCACACCATTCCTTTTATTGCATCTACCTTTGCCAGCAGCCCAATTTAAATTATTTTCAGACTGGAAAAGGAAGGAATACTGAATAGAAGAATATTAGACACCAATCATCTCAGCATTTAATTCCACATTCAGCCTCAGCTTTTCTAGGCAAGTCAGTTACTTACATGTCCAGTAGGATTTTCAAAGCTATTTCACCTTCAAAAGCCTCAGTGCTTAGTCCGTGTTTCTCAGCACAGGAGGCTCCCCAGGGCTGAGAATGGTGCTCCCTGCTTATTAAGACAGCTAATTCTACAGCTGTATTTTCAATACCCAAAGAACAAAATTCAGACAAGGAAGAACAGCAACAGGAATCAAGTTGCAGTCTCTGATGCAATGCTGAAGACTCACAGCTTTGCCTTCTGATTTCCACAGTACAGACATATTTGCTAATAGAAAGCAAATTAACTAAGGATAACACCATAGTATTGAACAGCCGTATCAGAGGATGGCGTGTTTACTGTCTCAGCCTTGACTGGAATAATTTTCTTTCTTTGTTGAGTTTACACAGCTGTTCTGCTGTGTAAAAAGTAACCTGGTAGGAGGTGGGGAGCCTTGGTCAGTACCGTGGCACATAAAGCGGTAACATCGATTTTGGAGATTTCCTCCTGAAATCTCATATTCCACAGGAAGGGAGGCACTGAGCTGGCTGGCGTGCTGGGTACTTCACTCCCTGTTCAGCACCAAATCGATCTACAGAACCAATCTCATACTACATAATCATTCTGCCCCTACATGTTCTTAATTAAGAAAAACAAATGAACACTTAGTCTCAAGAATGTGATTGATACACCTAGGTATCTTCTATTAAATAGCACCACTCAGCAAACATTGAAATTTAGATTTAAAGAATAAATGCAACAAAGATTGTGAGAATGCTCATTTCTCTGTTTTCAAGTATTTGGGTTTTGCTTTTAAGCACATTTATTTTTTAAATGGCTGTATCTTTATTTAACAACATTGTTGCTTATACAGCAAAAACACTTGTTGGAATCTGACAACCATCTAATAGAGATGATGCTTTAGAAACTACGCAGAACCATCTCTAAAGGAATTGTAAAACTCGCTATTAATGACCCATTTCATTCTTAAACAACAGAGTTCTGTGCATCACTGATGAGCCAACCAAATAGGTGTAATATTCATTGCTGACTCTGATAGAAAAATCAAGTAACGCGCAATGCCATCTTTATCCAGAGGGCCTCTCATTTCCAACACAATTCAGCCCTTTGCCTGTATTTAGCTCACCAAGCAAATGAATTAATCATTCTTTCCCTAGTGCATCTGCAAAAAAGAATAGTAAACACTGAGCCTTGAATGTTTTCAAGTAGGAGTCAATATCTAAATGTTAGTCCTATTCTGCATTTATTCTGTGTTAACATAAATTAAAGATGCAATGAGCAGCTTTAACTGACATTTTCCACAGGAAATACTGAAAAGGCCAGTCCAACTGGTATTGAATTCTCGGGTTTACAGCACAAAATCAATTTGCAAAGCAAAGGATACCTAAATACTCATCTCAGAAGAGTACAGAAGGTAATGATGAACTGAATCTGCCATTTCTGCTCTGAAAAGCACCGGAACGCAGTCACGCTGTAGAAAGGAGATCCGCTAGAGCTACATGCTCTGTTATACCAACAGGGCAGAGCTCTCACCACTCCGGGTCTGGGGGTGAAGGGCTGTGAAGATTGCAGAGGCACCAGGAACCACCCGGGTGCCTGGGCTGAGCAGCTGGAGGCAGGAGGAGCTTGCCCAGGCAGAGCACAGTGTTCATACAAGCAGTCCCTCCCAGCGCCCTAGTCGATGGCCAGCGCACGCAGACCTCAGCCTATTTATACAGGTGGCTCTGGGGATTTCAGAGACCACACTGCTGACTTTTCTGCTTATGTCTGATTATTGGTTTCCAAGCATGATAGAAGATACTGATTTCTTGACATTTAGTTCTGCTTTAGAAAATTATCTCGTGCGCTAGTTTTCCCTGGGTTCTCAAAGAGCACTATGACTTCTCTGCCAAGTGAGAAACTGCAAGCTACAGTAATTTTTTAGGAATAAACACTTCAAAAGCAGAATAAACCTCGAAACACAGGGCTGGAAGCAAGCAGGCCACCAGTCTGCTGCAGACGGCAAAGAAAAGAAAAAGAGACGATAGGAAATTTTAGATTTAGAAGCAAGTGTTAAATTAGCAAGCATTAACACTTTTTTCTTCTTCAATTTTATTAATAGTATTTCCAATGTTTAAAGTCAGTCAGCAAGTCCTACAGTTCAGAGGTCAGAATAACTGGTACTCCCTCAAGGCACATGGACATGTGCATATTACCTCATACATTCCCCCCAAAGCAGAAATATCTTTCTCAACATTCACAAGCTTCAAATAAAGATGTATTGAAAATGTACAATTTATTGTAAGTCTTAAAACACTTTCTTTTTTCCCCATATAAAATTCAAGGTCATTAAGTAGAAAGCATGACAGTTTATTAGAGCTTCATCATAACCTCTGTACATACATGCTTCTTCAACAGTCTTCATTTTTAATATGATCTTGATAGAATTTCCCTCAGAGAGATCAGAATGATCACCAAATGAAGTTTTAATTATTTAGGCCCAAAGATATGGAAAATACCAACAAAAATAGCACAAAACCTTTAGCATCCAAATTTCTAAGAATGGTAGGCCTTGTAAGCTTAAAGGGCCTATTTCAAGTACTGTCAAAGAGAAACATTGCCACTTACTGGCAGTACCAATGTCTTTGCAGTATTTGTAGGCATTTGTGTGCATCTTCCAAAAGTTCTATTAACCTTTATACTGTTTGTCAATAAAAAGCCCCATTAACACTTAAACTGTGTATGTCCAACTGCCTACTTCAAACAAGAATCAAAAGACAGTCTGTAATAAATAGTTTCTTACATTAACGAGACTGCACGCTGGAGATTTCAAAAAGCTCACATTTCTTGAAGTAAAAAAAAAAAAAGATTAAAAAAACTTAAAAAAAAAAAAAATCCATTATCAATTGGCAAGAAGGCTTCACAAGGCCTGAGCAGGAGTTGTGACAGGCAAATGGGTATCACCAACAGCACAGTACAGCTTTTCAAAGAACAGTACAACCAGTTGGAGCTGCTCCAGGAATGCTGGAGGTTTAATGAGATCGCACTGTATATGAAATTGAAATTTAAACACGGCTTTTGCAGTAGGATCAGAAAAACTTACCTGACATTAACAATTTGTCCTCATTGGGCAAAAACTTGATTTTAACCAAAGACAACATTATCATTGGACAAGAACTGAAGCCACAGCTGTGCAGATGACAGACTCTTCAGTCAAGCTGCTGAACTGGAAGTGCCAAAGACATAATTCACCAGTTCGTGTATGTCCTCAAACACTTTGCTGTTTCAAGCACCACCGCTTTAGTAAAATCCCTATGTGCTGCTTTTGTAAAGTGGGTATTTCAGAAGGTAAGAAAAAGTGATTCCAAAATCTAGAGACTGAAAGGGAAGTCAAGTAGTCTATTACCACTGCATTCACAAATCATTAATGAAGACAGCACAACCTGATCCACTGAAAAGAAAAAAAAAAAATCATGAATTGTCTTCAAGTATGGGAGATGCACTCACAGTGACAACAGAGGCATTCATTTCATTACTTTACAACAAGGAAATTCATAGACTCCATAGAAAATTTACAACCAAAATGGAGCTAGTGTGACAGTCGGCACTCATGTAGCAACAACAAAAACGTAAAGTCCACAAATTCAACAAAAATGTATTTTAGTGGCTTCACCTTCCCAGGTTGCAGTTTGACAGAGCACCACTTCAAGCAAGCACCCCTGTCATCTCACGTCCGTCTTGTCTTCTGTTTTTTCATTTGTCTCTTTGCATCCTCTGAGCCACCTGTGTCAGAACCCGTCTGTCCAAGAGCACGTACTCCTTGCAGTCGAGTTGTCAGCTGTAGCAATAAGGGAATCAGCTGGATAAAGAAAAACAAACCAAAAGCAGAAGCAGTTGTGATTACAATAGTATATAAGGTCTAAGTGATAATGTTCTTTAGACTCAAGCACCCCCAACAAATAGAACCTATTCTGTAAATGGTACATCTACAAAGGTATCCGAAAATGGCAGCAAATCTTGGGAAGGAAACAAACCAAACTTCTGGGAATTTCTGATCATCAAAAACTAAAGTGATTGTCAGTAATTTTTTTCCCTGCAGTCACCTGGTCAAGAACAGCACAGGAACTCACCTTCACACTAAGTTTTTTTAAAGGAAGGTAATTGTCCAAAACTCTGACTGCATTGTGGCTTTTCTTAAAGTATATCACAGCAGGTGACTGCTGACTGCATCTCTGTCTGGATAACCACTTCAACAAACTCTCACTTAACACAGTACAAAGTATTCATTGACACGACACTAACATTTGGAGAAGACAAAAAAAACCAACACATGACCCACCTTATCATGGTTATAACCAGCCAACAACAGAAGTAGAGTCAGTGGTAAGGCGATGTAAGATCCTTGGGCAATATCTTGTTCAGGCAGCTTTCTCTGAAAACAGTGAGGACCATGGTTTTTTTGTTGCTGTTGTTTTTATTAAACAATCATTTTGACTATGAAACCCCTCAGCTTTCAGCGACATCAGCAAGAGGATCATGTGGCACATCCAACTCTTCCCATCTGACTTCCTTCTAAGTGCTGCTCTAAGATTCACTTTACCTTCAACTGCAAAGCGGCCCCTTGATCAGATTCATTTATCTGTTACCTTCTTCCTGGGGCTTGTTAGTTTTTAAAGCTAATTCACTGATGGTCAGTCTCCACTTCACAGTCAGCCTGGTGTGCTTTGATTGACCTGCCACATGCTGCCCAAACCTCTGTGATTCCAACGATAATGCTACAGCAACCACCCTAACAGAACGGCTTTCAGGCACATCTGCATCGGTCACCCACAACTGTCATTTCAGGTTTCCCTCATCTTTCGCCGGCATCTGAACATGCAGTGATGCAGAAAAGAACTACATCATTTAAGTATTACAGAACAAATGCTTCACTAAATTGACTGCACTGTTCACAAGTGCAAAAAGACTCCTCTCTCAAGGGCATTTTCTCCTGATGCCAGTTTGAAACCACTCTGTTTTAACCTCTAGCTCAGCTCCAACAAGTAAAGCTCTCTTTTTGGCCTGGTGACACTTCTTTCATATATACAGAAGTATTTAAAGGAATCCTGACAACAATCCTATCTTTCTCCTTCAGCCCCCAGCTACAGCAACCTTTCAGTTAGTGTCATGGCCTCAGCTCCTTCCTGAAATCCTTACCTGCATCCCATATTATTACAGGTTATTACATCCCTGCCTGATGCCTTAAATGTGGCCAAATCCAAATTCACTGTCACTTTAATGGTTCTCATAAACCTCTTTATATTTATATTAATAGAAAATTTGGCCAAGACCATAAAATCCACGCAGGCTGTAGTACCAGACATTGCTCTCAAGGTGAACACTTGAACATTTATGTATTTTATACTTACAGTGGGACTAAAGATCAGCGTAATGTGTTTATGATATCCAACAGCAGTGAACGAAACTTGAGGCAGGGTGTAGTCATACTGTGATTTAGACAACGTAGAATCCAAGAGCACCACGTAATTCTGTGGGTAAAAAATACACACAGTTTACAGCAGTTTTATCTGAGACAAAACTAGATTTAAAGGCAAAAGTCAGTTTAACAGGCTTCAAATCTTCTGAGACACTGGTCACTCCTGCATGAACACAGTACTGCAGGCACACTAGAAATAACACTTCAGTGTCCTTAGAGAAAAGAATTTAAGTGAGCTAAGCTAATTATTCAGCAATATTCTTACCTCTCCATCTCGGAGCAGTGGCGGGAAATGGAAAAACAGGGACAGGCCTAAGTTGACTGTATGAATTGGGTTGTCAAGATTTTCACTTTTGTAGAGCTTTACCTGCGAAGGAAAGAAAAAAGCACAAATCAGGTGTTTGTGAGCCTGCATCACAATAGATATTTCAGGCATCCCACATGTCAAGGGAATTCTGCACTTCAGAATTCGTCACGTGTTTTATAAACAAAAAGTTGTCGAGTAAGACCACCTGGAATTGGTCTAATCTAGGAAGTGACAAGTCACAGAAACAGTCTTTTTACAGAACTTGAAATAATTTAGGAACAACTGAAGTCTGACATTTCACATATCCAGTGTATTGAAAGTAGTCTGTGCATCAACCAGAAATAAGCAATTCTTTTAAATCATCCCAGCAGTTTCACTGGAATTTGCAGCTGGGAGTTAGTCTTATTTGTCTGATAGGCTCATTTTGCTTGACTTCAATTTCTTTAAACTTATTTAACAAGCTAGATATCCTCAAGCTGCAGAAAAGGCCTGAAGTCCTCAGCAAATACAGTTTGCTCAGAAATTCACATAATTAATTGGGTTTTTACCATAGTTGGATAAGGCTGGTAGGGGCAGCAGCCCCTCCTTCCACGAGGCTGCCTGTACACACGAACATTTATCAGTCACTGCGGCTTCTCCGGAGGACACAATAAGCAAGCTGATGGTTTCTGTGGCCCATTCTGAAGCAACCTTCTAGGATCAATACCATTGTTTGTAAACCTCTGGATCAGATATTTGCCAGGTTTCGGTTCTCCTTGCAGACATAGCCCTACTAAATTCTCATCGATTCTGCCCAGTGCTACCGTGGTTACAGCTCCAATCACAGCTCACCACAGCATTTCCAATTGTTTCATCAAGCCAACATAACCAGGAGGGACCAGACTGAGGTCACAAAACCGCTCGCCTGTGTCTGTATCAAATCTTAGCATATCTTTCAAAGACAAAAATTTCTGCCTTGAAAGCCAGGGTGCTGCTATGCACCCATCAGCAGCACACATGCATCACCTGCAACGCAAGACCCAACCTAATATGAAACAGGTACAGACTTGGATAACTTCCACATAATTAAATTTTGACATTAATTCCTATTTGCTTAGGCTGAACTACAAGGGTCTACATTTCCCCAGAAAGATGGGAAGCTTGCTCAGGTGCTCCTCAGTAGGGTGATACATTTTCCCTTCACACCTGCTCGGAGTGTTGGATCCTTTGGATGTCTCCCAAAAAATCCAACAGCTTAGCAATGAGATCTTGGCAGATGAGACACAGGACAGACTAGTTTGAAAGAAATCCATGCATTCTAAGTAACATTTAGAGAAAATATTTAAACCTGAGAACTCATACTGTAACTCCTACCACACTAACACCTCTTGCAGAAACTTCCAGTACTTGCACCCTGAGCCAAAAGGAGCACAGGTGTTTAGCAAGTTTTTTCAGATCACAGTAAATTTTGAAAATTTCAGCAATATTATTTGTCTTGTGCTCTCTCTTATACTTTTAAGTTCACGTATCCTATGGTATCACCGCATTCAGGTGTCTTCTTGCTAGCAGACATGCATGTCAAAAAATCCAGATATTCCAGGAATTAATACAGTTCTCCGATACAGAGGACTCAATTCACCCCTGGTGTTTTGCTCTCCCTCTAGACAGCACACCCCTAATCACAGAAGGAGATCCAGAAATGTACAGCCCAACCTGAGAAAGCATTTCGTAAACACACTCTCAGGAAAAATGGAAATGTTAAAGCAAAGCAGTGAGGAATACTGGAATCTTGATTCTATCTTGAATTCAAATTCACCTTCCTTAAAATATCAGTCATAATTTGAACTATATGCGTGCTCTGGCTGCTGAACAATTTCCAATGACCCTGCAAAAAAACCTTGGGAAATCAGTGGCAAATACACTTAAAGATGAAAGGCTTGAACTTACACATAATGTGGAGAGATATTCAGAAGATGTAATTACATTTCCACTTAAATCAAATTGATTAATTTGCCGGAATGCTATAATATTAACATCATCAATGTCACTATTGCCAACCTGCAACATAGAACACATGCATGTTTTTATCAACAGAGGGACAGTTAACAGAGGACCAGTTAGCACAACACAAATATTGCTTGTAAGTTTAAACAAGAAGTGAATTTTATTCTTTACTAACCACATGGCAACTTGAAGGCTTTCCAATTGCAAGTACTCTTCCTCCAGAGTGCACAGCTCACAATTACAGACTTGTGCATTATCAGCTTAAGGCTGACAGCATTAAGTTAAGCTAAAAATGGAAGAAGTATCAAAAGCATACATTATTTTGGAAGAGGCTGAGTTACATCCACAGTACAGCCTGATGTCTGAAGATTCGTCTCAGTATTTTGTATCCGTGCTGAGAGATGCATATTACTATGCTAGGAGGTTTATGAAGTTGATTAAAGAGGAATATGCTCATATCGTAATATACTTCAAAAATACGTATCTTTTTATTCTTCAAAATTGTTCAGAATACAAAACATTTGCATTTCTAAATTCAAATTCCAATCAGAGTTAAGGAAAGACTCGAATAACAACCACAGTAACGGACAGGTTACAGTTAGGCCGGGTGCCATATCAACAGTTTGGTGCCACTGAGGCTGAACAGTTTTCCTGCAGGTGTCTTTCAAACACTTCTCTCTCCCAGAGGAAATGGCAGGCTAGCCAGGATGCTATCAGTACAAGCTCCTGCATACAGCTGTCACTTGCAGTACACAACCTTCAATGATTTTCTGGAACTTGGGCTGCCATTCTCTTCCCTTCCCAAACAGCAAGTGCTCTTACCAAGAAGACACTAAGGACTTAAATATTTCTGCCCTTCTGTTTTGCTGCAAAGGAGGGCATCCCGGTCAGGCGTGTGTTTGAGCTTAAATAATGACCGTCTCCCACCGAAAAGTTCTGGACAACTAATAAAGGCTAATTAAACTTTGCTGGATGTCAAGAGCTAAATTTGAGGCAGCTAATCTGAATCTGTAAGGATGGAGGAATATTTACCAAGATTCAATAAGGTTTTTTCTCTTTGAAGTTATTATCACATCTTATAGAGTTGCTAGTCTGCATGACAATTTTACCTACATCGAGACTGCAGGATTTGGACCAAATAAAGAATAATAAAAACTATCAACCAGTCAATAACTACATACAAAGGCAGGATAATATGACAATTTATGACATCCTCAAGGCGGTAATGCTTTGTTTCATATCATAAAGAAATGCTGAAAGGTATTCTATACATTTATGCTCTTGCTTCTTGGTGTATAGGTTTTGTGACTGTGAAAGAAGCCACTTGTTTACTGTTTGTGCTTTATCTTACTTCAATTTTAAGCTCTGTGTGCTGACACACAATATGGGGCCTGTATTTAAGAGAAGAAATTTGCTGAAAACCACTTGTCTAAACAGAAAGCATTCAGCTACATTGCTGCTGTAAGAACAGACATAATGCCTGGACAGATGCATTTCAGATTTAAGTGATACTACAAAACCAAAAAAAATTACCTCAATCGCCCGATGCTGTGGTAAAGCTCTTTCAATGTGATCGTTGCCTTCAGCTTTGAGTTGGACATGATACACACAGCCAGGCTAAAAGCAACATTCAGATGATAAATCCCAACACGCAATAATACTTCAACTTTAGAAAACAGTGAGAGAACTTTCTAACATTCCGTTTAAGATACACCACTCAAGCAGATCTAACACTATCCAGCTAAAGTTTTCCTTATCCCAAATGGAAAATTTAACTCAATAATGCTATTAGGTGTGTTTACTGCCAGAAAATACTAAAGGGCTATCGCAGAACTTTCACTAGTTTAGTACACTACATTGTTCAAATAAATCATCTGCGCTGTGAAGTGCTTTAGCTAGAAAGAAAATACATTAAACAGGATTAAAACCTGATCAAATACTGCTTTCTGCTTCAGCAAATTGCATACTCCATACATAGCGGTCCCATAAATTCAGCTTCCACATTTCCTGCAGAACAGTTTACTTCATATACTTTCTGTATAATCAACATCATATATCCACCCAATATGCTGCTAAAAATGTGCTGTCACAGTATTTCACAAGAGAAACTACACACTTCTCCAAATTCTTTTGACTAAGAAAACTCCCTGCTGTAAGCCCTGACCGCTGCTGAACATCTGTTAGACACATTCAGGAGCTGGACCGAGGGCTCGTGCCACATCACGTGAACCGTTCAGTGGCTGTGGGAGGCCATCACAGCGTGCTGGCACTCAGTTCTACACACTTACACTGAAAGGTTTTTTCCCCACTTTCCTAGAATGTTGAATATGTGACTGCTCCCTAACACAGAGAGACTCAAGGGAATCTGAGCTAGCAAATGCAATGGGAAAACAGAAATCTGTGGCCAATTAATAAAATACAATTTATTGCTCCATTATCACACCAACATAAAAGTAAATGACAGAAAGTGCTCTAACCCTTACCAGAAGGCCACGTAGCCTGAATTTGCCCTCTTCATCAGTTATCGTGTCTTCTCCATAGATACTACAATCCTTCTGCCCCACAGCTTCTACTGAGATTCCCTGCTCAGGCTCTCCATTTAAGGACGAAACTGTGCCGTAACAGCTAGAGGTATAAAGAAAATCAATTACTACAGATGTGCAGATGCTGTTCTAATGCACTTTTAAAAGGCACTTTATTGTTTTTAACTGATGGAAAAAGTACTTAATATATTTAGCATAGCATGGAGAAGAAAAGGAGAATTATATGTAAAACTGCTTAAACCATTAGAATTGGTTGCAATTCATAACATAACTTTAGGAATCCTAGTTCCCCGACCTCCATGAACAGCAGCACTTAGCCCTGAGGGCAAGGAAAGAAAGAATCTTTGTGTCAGATATCTGACTTGGTCTACCTTCCCTAGACTAGTCCTCTCTTCTCCCACTGGATGTAGCACAAGCCACACCCAGTTCCAGTGAGACGGGGCTTTCATAGCAATGTCTCTCCTTACAGGCAGCTACATAACCACAGCTGTGAGAAAAGGCTAAAGAAAGTACTTAGACACAGCATAATAAAATATATTTTGCCTTCAAAAGTACCCTCCGAACCTTCAGAACGGAGGTGTATCAGGAGAAAACACACATTTTGCATAATGCATCCTGATACAGTACGTAGCATGTTGCAAGGCATTGCAGCTCTACTGACCTGTAAGCTGTTCTGTACCCAGTTATCCGAATTTTAAGATTCTGTCCTTCCTGGACTTCAATCATTTGTGACGATGGTTCAAAGCGAAACTCTTTCATCATGGGTTTAAAATAATACTGCCCTGGGCTCTGCAAAGAGGCATAAAGCAAGCTGTTTACTGACAGCCACATAAAAAATTCACCAACTCAAACAATTACGTTTCTGCAAGAGCTTGCTAAAGAGCTTAAGTAAGTTCTCTGTCCCAATCAACTGGTCAGAAACCGTGAGCACTGAAAAACAGGGAGCACGTTGGACAAGAAACCAATGGAACTCTACTAGGTGATAAAGCATCAAGAGGGAAAGGAAACTACAGCCCTGAAACCTTACCACAAGACCTCAAGGACAGCAGAGTGACCAGTAGAGAAAGATGTCTGCAAGGAAATTATTCAGGCATGTCTACACACATGTACAGATCAATAACCTAATTAGATTTCTTTCCTCTAAAGACTCTCAAATGATCATCAACAAATTGGCTTGTTTCATGTTTACAGACTGCAAATTAGTAGCTGAGATCAATCAACATCATCTACTACCAGCTGGGGAGAAATCTCTTGTCAGGCTAGATTTCACATCTTTGACTTGCTAAGATTTTAAGTGCTGTCCACACCGAGGGACCTACGTCTCTCATTGTGGGTTACAATTTCAAAGGAGACCATACATCTCCCTGCCGCTGAAGAGAGCCAATGATATTCCTACTTTGGAGGGCAAACTAACACAGCATCGCACGGGCAGCCACATTCAGAAGAACAATTTCAACTTACCAGATTGGAAAAAGTCAGCATGCCATTATCCTGTGTAAGGAGGTTGGACCGAAACACCCCTCCACTGAGAGACAAGAGAACTCCGGCAAGAGCCTGGTCATCCTCTGATTTGATCTATTTTTGAAAAAGCAATATTTTAAGTGTGAGAGAGGATTGCTTTACGAAGAATGGTTCAATTCAGAAGCTCCTTACAGGCTGCACAGATGTGCTGGCTCTGAGCACTCCACTGTAAGTTGAAGAAAATAAGTCCCATCTGCACAGTGTCCCTTCCCACAAGACTGTGCTGTCAACACTGGGGCAGCCACAGTCACACACAGCACGTGTCACCAGGACAGTCATTCATGCCGGAGTCCAGAACAAAATATCTCAAAGACTAGAACCAGGCACTAGTTGAACCAGACTGTAAATAAAAGATCACCTGGAGGTACAACTCTACAGAAGCAAATAAAGCCAGTCTTTTGGACTGCAGGCTCTTGCTTTCGCCCTAAAAACTGCAAATTACTGCAACTCTGCATGGCAAGTCATGATGTATAACGAAGCTCATCCACTGAGATTTGTTTTCGCATGACAAAATTATCATAGCCTCAAATCTCAACCCTATTCATGTTTGGCTGGAACACATGAGTTAAATTTTTCCCTGTTTAGCTCTAACTGTGCACACCATTCATTCAGAACCCACAGTGTTCAGAACATTACCTCAAATGTCACCCCAGCAAGTGCAAAAGCTTTGAAGTCCCCAACTGTTCCTTCTACTGCAGTCAAAACAAACCCTTCTTTCTGAGCAGTAACTGTATATTCCAAGTCACTGTGGAGTGGCCCAACACTTCAAATAAAAGGAAAGAAGAATTCATTTTTAAAAAAGCACTTGTTTATCACACACATACACATATTAGGTCACCACTGCACTTTAAAGAATCCAAAACATCAAAACAAATCTGTTAATTACCTGTAAGCACCTTTGTCATCAGTGAAAACTGTGATGAGCGGGGAAGTCGCTCCCTTTTCAGCAATGACAATCTCAACACCTTCCAATTCAGGATGAATTCGCCCTTCCAGAAACAAGCCTGCTTTGCCGTGAATCTCTATCAGCTTCCCAGGACAACTCTCTTGGTCATCGCAAAGGGGATTTAAGACAAACAAGAAAGTCAAAAATACACTCACCATTCTGTCTTAAAGCAAGAGTTTAACTACTTCCAAAGTGATCAGTTGATGTTCTTTTACTTTAGCGTAAAAGATCAACTCTCACTATTATATGGCCTCTCAACACAGCTTTAAATATCTGAACATTTACAAAATCAGTAACTAAGTTCTAAAGCTACAAGCACAGCTCCAGAACAAACACTCTGGATTTGCTAATTGCTTTGAGGATTCATTAAGTTTAATATACTGCAGTCACATGGAGAAGATTCCAACAATATTCCCTTCCAGCTGATATCACACTGAACTTTGGAAAAAAAATTTGCGATGAAATTCAGGTCAGCATATGTCATGTTTAGTGACATATGTAAAATTTTACTTCCCTCTCCCCAATGTATTTAAAATGTGCACAGCAAAGAGGCACATAGAAAGCATTACCTAACATCTAGTATTTCAAACAAAGTATGTTCACTTAGCAACCTGAGGGCAAGATGGACGCTGGCTTAACATAGCATCAACTGACTGATGATAAACAGACAATTCTGAAGTTTACTTTTTTTGTGAATATTTTTATTACTGTAAGCTACTACAAGAAAACTTGACAGAAATTTGAATTCGGTAACAATCTCAAAATACAAATATTGCTTTTGCACAACTATTTTTCTAGATGACTGATATGAATAATTCTGAGAATGTGATGTAATATCTAGAAATCGTGCCCTTCCTCTTATGCCAGGTGGTCTATCAGCACTTGGAAGAATATTCTGCTGATGAAAACTGTACTTGCACCCTCTACCAAGTACCCATGCTTCCAAATTCCAGAGTGGAATTGGCCCAAAGAAACAGCTGCAACTGAAACTTTCCTAACATCACCTTTGAAGAGCAATTCATGTTTATCTATAAGGATACATTTTTGCCTTAAAAATCTACTCTTTTCAAACAAGATTTTATTTATATTTACCTCCACTAACAACTGTTTCCACATAAGGTGGGTAGAAAAGCAGCTCTTTTGATGATGGTGTCACAGTAATTTTCTCCCCAGACCTGTAAAACACAAATAAGATACAATTAGAAAAAATGCAATTAGCAGCTCTCATGTAGAACAGAATACTGCATATCGACCCAAGAATCCATCTAAACACCCTAAGGAAAAAGTATCAACAACAACCTAAGCAGAATTCATATTGTGGCACTAGCTTCCATTTAGCTGACAGTCAACAAGAACAGGCACAGGTACACACAGAGCAGCTCTTTCCTACATGGAATAAATCACTATTTTGTTTGGTGGAAACACCAGCCAGCCAGCCGTACAAAGAACACATCTTGTCCACTGGAGCTTGGTATTACCTTGCCCAGTAGGAAAATTCATATAAGAATGGTCCTTGGAGTTCCTCCACCATTTCTTGCACTGGTGGCTTTGTTCCTTCCTCCTCTTGACCCTTCTTTTCTCTCTCCTGTCGACGGGTCTCAATTTCTGCCAGTTGCTGCTCCCTACGTAACTCCTGTATAGATTTCAGGGGCCCTAAAACTAAGGCAGGTTCGCTGTCAATGGATGACCTGAAAATGTGGAGTAGAAAACAAAATCATGTGTTTTTACATGGAGGGATAAGAGCTTGTTTTGTCTGTTAATTACTGCCTTTATACCACAGCAAACAAGTCCCAGCATTTTTTTTTTCTTTTAAATCCATTCCTTTTTAATTCTGCTATTTATTCCAAGCGTTACTAAAACTTCTAACCTCCACAACAATCAGTTACTCCTAGAAAGGCCAGTTCATAGGGACTACAGGTAACCTACCTGGCCTAGCAGGAAAAGGATCTACTTGCAACTCTCATAAATTCTGCCCCATTCAAGAAGTTATGGCCCTGCTGCCTCCTCCTCCCCACTGCTGTGCCTCAGCATCCCACTTCAGAACCAGTGGCACATGCCTACACCTCAACCCCTTTGCAGAGTCCAGCATCTTAGCTTAGCTTAGGTTTTGGTGAGTAGAGTCTTGATTTTGCACCAAATATCAGGTCTACTTCAGGGGCAATAACCTCCCACAGAAGCAGTGAAAGCCAGCAGGAGTGATAAATTCTTAGCCAAAGGAACAGTTCGTAAATGTTTCTTTAGCAAAGCCTTAAACCAAAAGAAGAGAAAGGCTGAAATTCCAACCCTAAGAACAAGCTTAATATGGGAAAGATGAGTTATACAAAATAAACAAAAAGACTTTTTTTTTCACTACTAGAAACTCTCCTTCAGAACCTATCTCTCAAGAACAGAGCATACAAAGAGAAAATAACTTCTATCACAAATAAACACTTTCAATAGCTGGCAATTCCCAGAAAAAGCTCTGTTCTAATCTATCTGCCCTATACATTTGAACTATCCAGCTATCTTGCCACTGTCCACTGAACAGATTGGTAGTTAAGTTAAACCAAGTTGTTTAAATTGGCTCAGAACAATGTGTCCTATTTCACCTTCCCTGATCTTATAGCCTCTCTTTCCTAGCAATTTCTTTTAGTCTTCAGCCATCCTTTGCATCTTATCTTCTGTCTCTTCTACAATAGTCTGAAAACTGTTGCAGAATAGTGCAAAATTGTCTATGAGGAGCGAACTGAAATGATCATGATTACTCTTCCTACAACCACTTTAGATTATCAGGGTAGCTCTGCCTCTTGCTTCAGTCTTCATCTATATTCTATCTAAGAGAAACAGATAGTATTGGTCTATCACACAAAGTTTCATCAAGGCTTTAAATTCTTTCTCTGCAGCCCAGAGACAATAAAGAAACACATACAAAAAAAATATTGTCTTAAAACCTATGAAAAATCTGTACAGACACACACATGGAGTCTCATGACATTCATAATAAATTACTATGGTCTCATTTTTCAAACATAATAAGACACCATCAAAAACTCCTAAGAATCAGCTTTATTTTTGGTTGGGGTTGTTCGGGTTTTTTTGATTAACTGAAAGTTAACAGGTCACTGCCATGGATCTGGCATCTGACACTGTCTGCAAAAACATGTTGTTAACTACAGGAAGTGCAGTTAGGTAGAAGAGCTGAAAAGTAAAATCATTGAACAGAATTTTTCTGTTCTAACTCAAACCAGGACACTAAACGTAGACTTGTTAAAACAACTGGCTTGCTTTTAAATCCAGAGCTGTTCCTTTTACATCGATGGTATTTCACAAATTGGGCTTTAGCTGAAAAGCTTCAGACAGGCTTGAACAGAGACCGTCTGTGGCAACTGAGCTGACTTCAAAGCCCTTCTCAATTGTCTCAAAAAACTCAACCAGCCTAGAAGGTCCATATAATACTCACTAAGTTGTTTTTAAAATCCTAATGGCTCTCTGCTGCCTCAGTGTTTCTTTTCCAGCTGCTGTAGTTGTCCAGCTATAGTTGCAGCTATAGGTTCACTAAACTCAGGCAACTCAAGGCCATGCTCTGCAGGTAAATTTTCTGTGAAAAAAATGTTTTCTACACTCAAAAAAGTTTGAGAACCCATTGTCTAGAACAAGTGAACATCAGCAGAGCATTAATACAGAACTCATCATTATCAGACACTTCCAGGCAGAGCTGGCACCTCATACAATTAAAGCTGTTCACAAATCAGTGCTCCCTAGTGAGCTGTCTGTTCAACTAAACATAAATTGACGCACTAGTGTGCAATGACTCTGCATGGTTTTCCTTCTATAACCCTCTTCACACCAGTAACAGTGTTCTAAAGCATTAGACTCTCATTCTGAGGAAACAAAAAAGGAAAAAAAAAAAAGATCACAGTGCTAAAGAGTTCAAACCTAAGCTAAAACAATACCTTCTGAATTTTGAAATTTCAGTTCATTGAGGTGTCTAAGACCTCAAAAAAAATCACTCCTTTTTACCATGACACACAAGTAGAAAGGGGCTATATTAAAATGAAGTGACAGTACTCAAAATGAGGGCTGGGAATTATTTATCTACCCACAAAGACCTCAAAGACTGGCTTAGCATAAAAACCTCTTGCAGTCTGGAGTTGGATGCCATCCCTTTAGAAAGCAGCCACTGCGGTATTAAAACCAGAGTAAAACTTTATGAGAGATGTCTTTTTCTTGCACTTTTTATAGCCCCAAAATTTCTTTGTTCTTACTTAATGGTAACAGTCACATCCATCAGTTTATCTGTTACAATCGTGCCAAGGACATGGTGTCGAACTGCAGTGAGCGTCAGGATACTAGGAGAGGATCTGTAAATCAAGGTAACAAAGAGATAAATTCAAGGTCTCTCTCCTAAAGGAAATAGCCAAATCTTATTTAGCAGAGTTTGTGCTCCCATCCCTGAGTCTGAAGTGCCTTATAAAAGACAACACAAATTAAGCAGCAAAGCTGTAGAGCTGAGATGATAGCATATTGGAAAGGGAGCTTTTTCCAGCTCTGAACCCCAAACCACTGCATGACATTGGCCAAAATCATTCCTTCCTTTGTGCCTCCTGCTTCCTCTCCAGCTAAAGCTGATCTGGTTGATTTCATATGTACAATCCCTTTACATTCAGCAGAAGGACACTCAAAAGTTTGCCATATTAGACCTAGTTCACCAAGATGCCCCAGATCTAATGGCGCTCTGCTGCCAAGACAGGGTTTCTGTTTCTACCAATTCACTCACTTTGTGCTGGCTCTCATGTTCAGCTTCTCTCTCTTTGCAGTATTTTTAATTCATTAACCCAGCAGGAAAGAATCCGATTTTAATGATGAATTCATTTTCTGCCATGTACATGAATTAGAAGTAGTCTGGGAGCAGAAATCCTCTTTTTGGAAGCCAAGAGTCACATTGCCAGACCAGAACCCCTAACTAACTAATAAAACATGGCTGACTTAGGAAGATCACCTTACTTGTGAATATTATTCAGCTTGCAAAAACTGGGGTGAACAGAATTAAATCACCGCACAGTCAAGGCACTAGGGATGTACAATGGTGGTATTATGCCTACTGGTAAACTTACTATCCTATCCTTTGCATGTCAACTCTCAGAAGTGCTCAACAGTTTCCAATGCAATCTCTCTCCTTTGTTACAAAGCAAAACCAATAGTAAATAGACAGAAGGCAGACAAAATTATCCATTTAAAGTAGCAAAAGCATCTTTAAAGCCTATCATTAGTGGATTTTTTTGAAGACTGGAGAGGGCAAGAGAACACATCTGCTACACTTTGCTAAAGCGTCCCTCTGTTGGTTAGAGACAGTCACAGCAACACATCCTGAATCGCTGAAGAAAGCAGCTGCAGCAGAGAGCAGCTTTATGAAAGCATACTCATAGGCAGAAAATCAAAACCAGACTTCACTCTTACGTGTCATAGGTGTAATACTCATGTTCAAACTGGTGGCAGGAACGCGGGGTCACTTCATATACACCTGTAAACATGAAGTCAAAGAATGAGCCAGTGAAAAAAATTCAAGCTTACTGTGTTGGCTGAATTCTCAAACCACATGAGACCTGAGGTATAGAAACAATGACAAAGTTTGACTATACTGCCTTTCACATAGATGCCTGTAAATTAATTTACCTCTGTTCAGTCACAGATCGCTACTGGAAGCTGCACAGAGTTTCTAACGTACGCTAATACAAAACACAATTAGACATCACTACAGATCAACGTAATTACAAAAACAATAAACCAAACAAGGTCAGAAGTAACCTGTTACAGCCCCCTAGCTGATACCTGTGACTGATTATAGAACTGTGGCATTATTGTATTGTGGGCGAGATCACTGGCTCTAAGGATGAAATGTTCAAAGCTGAAAACTGAACCAAAACCAAATACACACGTTAACTGTTTTGCTGAGGGGCCATAACAGAGAATTATCTTTAAGATATAAAAAGAAGAAAAAAAAAAGATTTTAAAACATTCTTTTTTCCTGTTATAGACAACCCTGTGGTACTTTTAATAGTTATCCCTCAAGAATCCTGTATTGAAATGAAAGTTCTACTTGTCTGTCACATTCTAATGAATGTTATTCATTAGAACAATTAGAGTAGTAAGATCATTTTAAGATGCTCTTTATTTATCAAAGAACAAAGCCCTTTACCAAGTTAAAAAAAATAATTTAGTTCTGGAGTCTAAATTTAGATGAAGGACTAAATAATAGGAGAATTCTAAAAATTTAGAACAGAGCATTTTCATATGGACGTAAATAAAATAACGCCTCAGAAACCACAACTTATTTTTATTGGTTTGTTGGTTTTTTTCAATTTGCAGCAGTAGTTGACTCTTTTTGGTTTTTAAACTAACATTTTAGAGGTGTTACCTGGCTTTGAAAGACAGAATCTATTAACTCCTTTGGACAAGTTATAAACACCAACGTTCTCTGGTCCATTGCCATCCTGATAAAATTCCTGTGAAACCACAACACAATTCACTATTAGTAACTACCAAACGACAAAATGAAAACACTATTTGCCTATTGCAAAAAAAAAAAACCTAATTGCACATTAATGCTTTTCTGTTATAGCAGCTAACACCACAAGACCATTTTACCAAATCTAAGAGACAAATCTCAAAGCACTCTACACATAATGCTGTTGTGCTATCTGACTCCCTAGAGACACAAGAAAGCTTCACTCCAAGCATAATCCAGCCTACCTACACAAGTTCATTAAAAAAATACAAGGATGTTTGTTACCTACGTACCAGTGTAATTGCATGAGAAAGAGAACACCTCAGCATATATCCAGTCTGCCTGAATTCTACTCCCAAAACGTCTTCCTCCATGACTTCCAACTCCAAAGACTTATTCTTCCAGCACCAGTCTTCATGTGCAATGCTTACTAGAACAGACACCACGCAACGCGTTTTAGTAACATAAAACTGTGTGAGTAAGGGCAAGCCTTTTATACCACAGAACCTGCATCGCTCTAACTTCCCTGACAATAACCTTCAAAGCCAGATATACAATGACTGTAGTAACAGACCTGGCTCACAGCACGGCAGCATCACCAGGAACCCAGCACATCTCGTAACAGAAAAGCTATTATAAAAAGGAATAATGAAGTCTGGTCACTTTGGAAAGTTCTGCAGTGTGCGCTACCATTGTGACAGTCAAAAAAGCCTAGAGGACATCAGAACCTAACTCCAGCTTCACCTGGCAAAAAGACGTTCTGACTCATGTATAAAAAGAGCAATCTGTACATACACCTTCTACATCTTTCCCTGGAAAACAATTTTTCTTTCATAGTAGGCCAAGGCAGGCCGGCCAAACCACAGATTGCTCTTAGGAGGTGTACTCTGGGAGCAGAACTAGAGTGTGCCCTTGTTCTTAGCCTTGGGACAAGTCAGTTTATGTTAACGCCCTTTTTCCTCACACCAGCTACACGGACCGTAAAACTTAGGGGAGTAGTTACCTGTAATCTGACAAAAGGGTTAAAGATACAAGATCAAGAAAACGTGATGCACTGTTGTACAGTAATTTTCCAGATTCTCTCAAGTTTCAGGACTAGCTCCATGTCGGGCATACTGTAAATGGTACCCATAATAACAGAAGGATATAGATTAAGTCACAAATTTAGCTACTAAGGTAACACTTCAAGCAGTTCCCCATAATCCTACCTTTGTATTTGCCAGGTAGCACATTTTCAAACGTGAAGGCCACTGAGTCCATGTTTCCAGAGAGCTGCAGGTTGCGTTTTTCACCCTGGCGGCTCACAGACTGTAATGTCACCATCAGATCACCACAAGCATCTGTACAGAAAAGACAGCAGAAAATGAGACTGTTTTCTGCCTTGACAGCTTAGCCTCCAAAACCCCTACTCCAAACAAGCTTCACGTGTACTAACACTAAAATGATTCCGCTCTTCCAGCTGAGGTTTCCAATTAAAACTCTTATTTCTTAAGCACATGTGTACCAGTGCTTTTTTGTGTTCTTCGGGAAGTTTGAGACTGTTAATCATACTCTTTTATCTAATGCTAAGTAACAACCAGAGGCTAGCATTAAATCCCTGGGTCCCACTCACTCTGCAGAGACTACAGCATCCAGTAAACACCTGAGAGACAGAACACAAAGTAGCAGAGAGGATTCAGAGAGGAAAAAGGAAGGCGTAAAACCGAAAAAAGTCAAGCTCCAATCATCATCTGCTGAAATCAGTGGGTAATCAAGGAAAATAGCAGGAGAGAGGTACCTTAGACTAGAATGCAGACAAAAAGCTTATGAAAGAGAACAGAGATTGCAAGCTTCTGTCAACAGCTTGAGCCTCTATCCTGTAGGTTTTTACATGCATTGCTTTTTCTTTTCTTTTTTTTTTTTAATATCTTGTTCGCCTCCAGTACTTCTCTGATTGATGTACGGTATCTTTAGGGTCAGGCAGGAGCATTTTCATCTAGAACTTACCCATCTTCTGAGAAAGCCAAAGAGGTCAGAACTCCTTTCTGAAGGAATACTTGCTTTTTCCTAGCAAGTATCAAAAATAGGTATGTAACTTTACTCCAGACTTTATTAAGGTACCTTATTAGTAGGCTGTAAGGTCTTCTGAAAAAAAACCCTACTTTATCTATAGACTGGAAGTTAAATTAACTTATCTGCTGACGGGCTAATCACAGCAAGTGCCTTGATCTAAACAGTACTCATTCATACATGCAGTGCTCAAGTTCACGGTTCCCATTTCCACTTCGCTTTCCAAACGGGCTTACCTAAACAAGAGATCTTCCCTGAGACAGATGCCAAAAACTGAGAGAAGGTCACATCCATTACTGGTTTGTCCGTAACAGTAACAGGAAACATTTTGGGTTTCAAAGCCAATCCTGCTCTGGTCTCAGCCTCTGGAATAATTACCTGGAGAGTATATGACATCAAGACATCACTAGCTTTTGGATACTAGTACAAATACACTCAACTCTGTTGAACTCAATCCACTTACCAGTGGCAATATCAGCCTCCCAAATACACTTTTCAAAATTCTGTATTAAAAATCCTCAAAGAACTGCAATAAAAATGAACTAAGAATCCTCCAAATAGCTCAGTTTCAAAAGTCTAAGTGAATTTCACTTCAGAATGAACTGTTGCTTCTACATTAGGCTAATTCATTATCTATGGAGACTGTTAGAGGCCTTAGAACCATGCCCTTCCTTAGCTTCCAGCCTGCACTGTTCCCCACAGTGCAAAATTCAAGGTGGTTGTGCTCCAGGTTCTGCTGTGACCTATAATCTCAGGACCCACCTGGGAAAGATGCACATTACATGTCTCACTCACAGGATAATATATTACGATAAGAAGTGATCTAAGGAACATCACAACTAAGAAGAGAGAGAAATAAGAACTTCCAACCTCAATGGTCTAATCTGCTTTTAACAAGTGGAAAGGATGAGGAACATAGGAATCTCAGCTTATTAAGAGGAAAAAAAATACATAAAGGAAATAACTGTCATTGTTTGAATAGGAGAAAAGGACCAGGAAAATCTAAATTCGAAATTTTCAGATTTTAGAAATTAAATGTTTAAAATCTTCTAAAAACTCATGACAGTCCTATGATGAAGAAATGGAAGCTCATTCTTACCTGAACATTGTATGTACCAGATTTTGCCTTAAAACAAAATGCTCCCTGAGGGTCAGTTTCTGTTGTAACCAGTGATGCTTTGTCCTTGTCTTGTGGCATCATGGTTACCTTGTATTTACTAATCTGTTTGACTGTGTCAGGGAAACGAGTTACTGAAATCCAACCACAAACACTGAATCTGTTAAAATAAAAGCCAGTCATCAGACTAAGTATCTTGATTTGATAAAGCTCATTAGAAAAATACTTGTTTTAAAACTACCTTAAGAAGTAAACTTCACTATTGGAATGGATTTCTCCTGAAAGCGTTCATATCAAAGTGATACTATAAGTAAACACAGTGGAGCAAGTGCAAACTCTTGTATGATTAATGGGTTCTTTTTTTGGCCAGGCAGGCAAATGACTTAGGACTGCCATCCCTCAGGTTTTAAATAGTTTAGTTTGATACGTTTTAAGTCAAAGACCTCAGAGAAGATAAGCAATTCACTGGAACACAACTCTAGTATACCTAGGTTTGTGAAAACACAAGACAAGATGACAAATTAAAAGCTGATAGGTTTTAATTTTTACCTTCAACAGCATAACATATTTAGGGACTGACAAAAACTGTAACTGATCATTTAACAGCACATGTTGGGCTTTTTCCAATTAGCTAATTCTGTATGAAGTAGTTGCCATTTGCCTCTGTAATTCCCGAGTTTTCACTTCTCTGGAAGGGTGCCGCTATTTCTTCCCCACGAGAATCTCCTGGACACAGAACCACGCCCCTGTCTTCTTCAGCTCACACTGCATCTGCCATCACTGTGTAGCCTTACAATCCTAAAATCACCCTGCCACCATTATAAAGGCTTATGCCTAGCAGTCAAAGAACTACAAACAAGAAAAAGCCAATTCATATAAGACAACTATGACCTTGAGAGTGAGCAACAAAACGTAGAGGTTTGGTACAACACTGCACCAGACAGTTATGTAACTCCACTCTTGCACAGGAGAAGGACGTCTGAAGTGCAGCATCAGTGGCAGAAAGCCTCTTCGCTTCTTTCTTGGTTCACACACTGTTCTAAATTGCTCACTATACCCATGTCTTAGCATCTTCCCTTGCAAGAGAGATGTTATTAAGAGAATGCTTTAAAACTTAACCAGGATTGAGCAAAATAGTGAGGACAAAACATTACCCTGCACTCACGTTGTCTTGAATTTCTCAAACAACATTTAGCTCCTGACAACAGTACCTAAGTCTGGGCATGACGTGAGAAAGGACCACCCATTTTCAAGACATTGTCAGCACATCAAATTACAGTTTCATCACAACACCAACACTTACCCTGTCGCAATGATGTTTGCTAGCTGAGGTGTATTTGGTGCAATCTTCACGGTAATAGTATCAAAGAACAGATGCTCTTTCCTGGCATGAATTGTGTATGTGCCTGTTGTTATGTTCTCAAGGCGGAAAGAGCCATCAGATTTTGTTTTTACTGTAACAAGAAGAGTTAAAAAAAAAACCAGAGCATTAAAAAAAAACCTGCCTTTCCTTAAGTATCAAAAGAGCCAGAGGGCATGCACTGCTTGAGGTTATTTTCAGTTTACGCTGCACAACAACGAAACAGTATTATGCTTTCTTCCCAGGTTAACCTTCATTTCTGTATTTCAAAGCGCAGTTTGGCATATGGTTGAAAGAAAACAAGAAATTTTCAACAGCAAAAAAAAAAAAAGAAAAAGAAAACACCTAAAATTCTCATCTAAGCCAGAAAACATCAAATTAATCAACAGCATGAAAACCGCTTTAGCATTTCAAATGAACTGCAACAAAAATGGAGTATTATCCTGAAGAGTTAATTCTGTCTCATATACAGTCCTATACTCAAGCTCAACAAAGGCTTGCCTGTAGCAACTGAGACCAAGACCACCGCATACCTTTAATCTGATTGTTCAGAGTCACAGTGGCATCAGCAACTCCTTCTCCTTCAGGACCATTCAACACTCTGCCTGTGACAGAGAAACCCATCACATGGAAAACAGGCTAAAATGGGAAAAACGTTTGCATTAATCTTTGCGCAGTAAAAGCAAACACACACCTACAGCAATCAACACTGCCTGTTTTCCCTCCCACATACATATATAAAAGAAATTTATTTCCAGCTTTAGGAAGAAAATGTACCAGGATAATCACAATGCAAGTACACATCAATCTTCAGGCATACTGTTCCCCTAAGCACAAGAGCAGATTCTCAATTTATCTGCATCAGTTCAGTTCAGAAGGCCCAGATCACAGATCATGAGGCGCTCTGCAAATCAGACAAACCTGTAGGCCCTCCTCCAGAGGCGTGACAATCCAAACGAGAAAAGTTAAGCAACCTGAAAGATTACTGCCTATTTGCAACATGGACATGAAACTGAACACAGGAGACAGCTCTTCCCTATTTTGTTTCTTCCCACTAAAAGGGACCGAAGTGCAGGAATACAGCAGGATGCTACATAGTTGTCCACCTGCTGTGCAAGAGGGTACGAGTAACAGATTAAACTTCTTACAAAGAAGTTTTTTCGTAATACATCTGCTTTCTGCCAATATCAGTTATACTTTTATAGGAACAAATGGCACAAAAAGATAATTTCTTCTGAATGTCTCACCTCAATCTGCAAACTGTCATGCTCTACAAGGAAGTCCAATCTAGATGGTGCAACATCGAAGGTAATTCTCTCTCCCCTGTAAAATGGTATCTGAAAGAAGACACATCACTTTGACTTCCAAGAAGCTATGATGACAGAATGATCTTCCTTTACCATTTTCCACATCCTTATCAGCATTAGGCACCTCTATGAAGGGTCAAAAGGCCTGCAAGCTTCCTGGAAAAGATAACTCAGAGGGATGGAGACAAGAAAAAAGGTCGTATTTCAAGACTGATGAAAATATCAGACTATCCAAAGAGACAGAGAAGTAACCCTCTACTCAGAATATAGAAAAGGTACTAGGATGTGCAAGAGCTTAGAGAGAGGAGATGACTGCTAGAAGTGTTAAAGGAATGGGAGAAATCTGAATGCCACTTCTAGAGCATGAGGACTGAGAATGCGGGACCATCACTCTAGGCAGTGCACAGACGACCCTGCTCCCACACTACCCGAGAATGAGCAAAAAGAGAAATGGGCACAAAAGAAGACAGAGATCCTAAAGGTGGCTGTAGCCAACTGAAACTTTCTGTCTCCAGCAGCCCCCAGGTGTCTTCCTGTGACTGGGCAACGTATTCAGGTAATTCAGAGCTCGATTTGCAAATAAGTCCTTTGTTAGAAACCACACCACAGAGCCCTATCACAGCAACTTACTTCACTGTCATATACTTTACGTTGGAGGTTCCTATTCAAATTATTTCATCCAGTTAATAATAATTCAACTATTTATGTTTTAACTGCTGTAAAGTTATGCATGACTTAGTTTAGAAAATGAAAGTTAACAACCCAACAAATAGACAAGCAATGAACTTTCTAGCTACCTACCACAGTGTACTTCCCACTTGGCAGAGAAAGAAAGCTGAAAGATCCATCTTCTTTTGATACAACATTGCACAAATAGGATAGAGACTCATCTCTTGACTGGAATCCATCCACGGGAGAAATACTGCAGCCCACAACATCCTGTGGAAATAAACGCAACACAACTTTTTTCCCATGGGAGAACAAAGGGAATATCATCAGGGGGACGTAGGACTGTTCAAATACTAAACTGTGAATGAAGGACTGGAAGCACACAACCATTTTAGAGGCAAAGTTTGATAACATGGCTTAAAATTCATGTACAGGTAAAACAAGAAAAAACAGCCAATAATCAACTCTATGGTAACAAGGACAGAAAACAGAAATTCAGCATCTCCCAGTACCCCAGAACTTCACTGCACATCTTAACGTTAACTGACTTCAGTTCTGTGGACAAGGTTAACATTACAGAACAGAGCTCTACTCTACATAACAAATCATCGTACACAATCAAATGTTTCACACTCATTTCATAACATACTTTCAAGGTGGCAATAGGAGCTGTTGAACTTTGTCTTCGTATCAACAGGGCAAAGAGCAATTAAGACCTCATGCCAAATTACAGCTACTGTACAGTGAATTACAGGATTTGTCTGGCAACATCTTGTGTCCTGTGCCAAAAGTTGGTTTTCACCACACAGAAGTGTCATCCTTACGGGGGAACACAGTTACTAACCAACATTTAACATGCAAAAAGGTGTCATTTGGAAAATGTAGTCTTAAAACTGTAACCCTGAATATACAGAGCAATAAAATGCACTTGTTGCCTGCTTCATTTTGTCTTAGATTTCCATGCCCCTGAACAATCTGATTGTTGAGGAATCTGGTTGCTTGAAAACAATAATGAAGAGCTCAAAAGAGCTGAAATTAAAATAATTTTATAACTTCTTGCATCCTAAGAATTAGATCTTAAGCCTCAGTTTTGCCAACATTTAAACAGATGGCTATTGTGTTACACAGCTGAGTAACTCCATGAAGGTCATGTGAAAACTCAGCATGTACACAAATGTTATATTACAAGGGCCTTGTTGGAAAAAACAACAAACTCAAAAAAAGAATTACAGAATTGAGGAGCTGTAGGGTTTATGTTTTCTGTAAGCCAAGCTCAATGCGGGATAGAGATGAGTATTAGGGCAATGTGAATCTAGAAGCTCTTCAGCTGCTTCTCATAATCATATTGAGTCCATAATCATATTGAAAAGGTACTGATACACGATTACCTCTTTAGTCACTGAAGAAGAGAAAAGGAGGAACATGACCCCTTTCATTGGTTCTCCATCACTCCTTACAGACCCAGACACATTGTAGCCTGCAACAATCAGCGGACTAGCAGCATAGGCATTAGAACTCGTCACCCGTACTACTGTGCTTGACTGAAATACAGAAACACATACATTTGCATCAAAAATGGGCATCAGATCTCATTTACAGCACCTAAGTAACAATCAGAAACTGTACATTCAACAACAGAAACAGGGGCCAAAGCAGCAGTATGCAAAGAGGGTCTACAGGCGATTCAAAACACAAAGACATTAAAGTGAAGACACTTTGCAAAACACTGTTTTTCCTGGTTTACTGCTTTAGGAATTGGTCAGGATTTTAGAGCTCCTCAGAAAGCAAGTTGTCTGAGAGGGAAGGATCAGAGCATCTGCTACAATATTCAAGCTCCCGCAAAATGTATACGATTAGAAGACCGCAAACAAGAACTTATTTGCCAGTCCTTCCTGGGATAGTCTTTCTTGACTACCTAAATTAAATCTCTGAACATTCCATGAGCCTCGCCCATTCACAAAACTCCCTCCTCACATTAGTTGATCAAGACAAGACCTAGAAGATTCACCCTCACTAAACAGGTAAACCACAACTTCTGTAGGCTCTAACCTCTTTCAACATCCAGGTCGGATGAGATGCAAAGATTTCATATTCACCAGGAAGCACTTTAAAGAAAGCAAACCTGTAAGGCAAGAAAGGGGTTACATCTCTTCAGAAATAGTCACAAACATTTGTTCACAGAAAAACAATTCAGACTCCACAAACACAGTAGAAAGAATCTTTCAGAACAACTATAATCCCAGTCAATATGGCAGAATCAAAAGGAACTTGTGTAAATGAACGGATGAATTACACATGCACCACCCACACTCACTTTCCTCCAGACTGTGTAATCGTTGCTTGTATGTTTGTGTCACTGCCAGCATTTCTCAGTACAACCTGGACTCCAGCAGGACCTGATGTCTGACCTTTGCTGAGAACCTGTCAATATGAAAACACACCAGTGTATAAATGGATAAAAACAACTTGCAGAGCTGAAGTAAATGTTTTTATGAGGGTAGAATTAGCATAAGACAAAATAAAGATAAAGGAGTCTAACCTTCCCATTCACAGAAAACCCTGTGAACACAAAGTTAATATCTCCTCCCTTTGTGCAAATGTCATTAATGCCATCCACATGGATGTCTACACTCGTTGGTTCTGGAGGGGAAGAAAAACGAAAGAGCATGATAGTTAGTGAGAGAGTAATCATGAGGCGATCCTACTTCAGCTTTACAAAGCTCTCACAGAAATGCATTAACTCAAGCACACAAGTGTTGCTCTGAAAGTCCTGCCTCAGCAAAGTCAAAGCACCCACAAATCCTGATGTTGAAAATTCTCTTTCCCCCTCCCACTGCAGCTACTTCTGTAAAAAACCCACATTCCTTCAATTCAGTTCATGGGTTACTTTGGCATTGTCTACCTTACAACTTCAGCTTTTTCTGGTACAGGAAGTACATTTTAGTCATTATAATCATATAGTAGGGCTTATCTCTTTTGAAAAGTACTTGATTTTCCCTTCCAACTGTAAGTTAGAGATAGTCAAGTCCCATGTTGCAAATACGCTGTCCTAATGCAAGGAGACATATGAGCACTTACCGAAACTCCACCCTAGGGGAGGCTCAATTTTGAGAATGAAATCCCCCTAAAAATAAAAAAGCAATAACTGTCTTTACTGATCTAAATTCAATTTAGCTAAAGGATGAAAAAAAACCAAAAACTCAGAACACAAGCATCATGCTGCAGAGTAACACAAGACTCAAATGTCCCATTCTCCTTTCCTCCTACCTAAGATACTCTATTCAAAGAAGCATGAATATCTACCCAGACAGGCTGGGATGCTGGGTTCCCAGCCAGCCAGCTAGCTAAGAGTAAAAATTAAGCATTATCATTTTTATACTGCTTCCAGACCAAACTTGGCTCATGTTCAAACAGTTCAGTATTAGAAAGCGTTCAAATCTATCTCTGTCTGGCTCAACACATGTGCCCAAAATCAGCCTTTAGTATTTCCACTAGGACATCCTACTCACCCATTCTACCCAAATATGAAACAACAGAATTTAAATCCTATTAAAAGCTCTGCACCAAAAGCGCATTAATCTACGTAGAGCTCCTCTTTACCACACAAGTTCTCTGACATATGTTCTGAAGTTCGTGCATGGAAAGGTTCAAAGATCTAAGACTAAAACCACTGACATCATAAAGTATCTTACATTCTTAGATTGGGAAAGGAAGGATTTGTTTGGCAGTTAGACTAGATGACTTTTAAAGGTCCCTTCCAACCCAAATCATTCTATGATTCTGTTTCTGATCCCCAAGTTGATTAGCTCTTTAAAACAGTAAAACACACTATGTGAGGGCAGCATGTATTTCATTGGAATGTAAGCATCTTTCCAGTCTAAACAAACGTCAAACTTTTGATACACTCTGAGCTTCCTGTATTGTTATTTTCTTAAGACATTTTCAATATTTGCTATTTGTTATTTAAGTTCCTTTCAATCCAGTCACATCCAAACACATTCTAATATCAATTTGTTTTCATTTCTATTGGTAGATCACTGAAAGCTTTATCTGTACTCTGTAGAAACCTGTACTTTTTGTGTGGTATTTGTACAGCTGCTAGCACATGGTTGTTGGCAGTAACTCAGGCTTCCAGTGGCTCAGTCATTCAGATAAACGGCACACACACAACACCGCAGCTTTCCTCATGATACTACTTAGCACTGAGAAATAAAAGAGTCGCATTCCAAAAAGAAGCTGCTGAAAATTTGGTCCAAAGCAACCTAAAATATGTCCTGATTCAAATGTTTCATGGTTGGGTGTGGTTCTGGCAGATCTGAACGTGGACGCAGCTCCTGCCTCCAGCACAGTGGCAGCACCGGTATTTCAGTTTCTTACCTTATCATAGAGGGGAATCATGAAATACCCATTGTTTGGAGCACAATCTGTCTGGTATTTCAGAGTACCATGTTTTGTATATAACTTAATCTAAAAGAAACAAACAAAAAAGACAAAAAGATATTTTTTAAAACGTGAGCAAAGCTGGAACCAGGCGTTTCCTAACCAAGTGCTTTTACACAGAAGCACCCGCGCGTCCCCAGGGGGCAATAGGGAAAAAGTTTATTGTGAGAAGACTACGACCTGCCAGGCAAAGCCGGCACAGTTCAGTGCCGGGCTCGGCACAAAACGCTTCAGAAGAGCCGCACTTCAACCGAAACCAAGCGGCAACCACGGCCAACTCCACGAGTGGCCAGGGCAAAAGGGCACAGGTCAGGCCGCGCAGCCAGACCCCCCGGCCGAGCCCTCAACAGCCGGGCAGCGAACAGCGAGCGAGGGCCGCCCAGCGCCCTCTTCCCGCCCCGGCCGGCCGAGGGGAGGGGCG
>VWZK01021692.1:1200584-1342334 GCA_013396935.1 Baryphthengus martii | reverse complement strand
CGCTCCCCGGGGTGGCACCAACCGAGCGCCCGCAGGCCCTGCCGCCGGGCGGCAGCTGGCACCGTGGTGCATTTCCATCAGGGGCTGCTGTTGTTACGGACTTTGCCTCCCAGGGATGAGTTTTCACCCAAATGGAGAACAGCCCAGGTTTTTATCCAGTTAAATATGATGAGAGTTGTGTGGGAGCACACAGTCCGCCTGCACTACTAAAGGGGTACTGAAATTAGTCCAGTTATTGTCTTAAGAAAGTATCCGTTGAGTAACCTACTACAGAAATACCTTTGAAAAGGCTCTAATGAGTTGATCAGTTCAGACTCAGGTGGATTTCTATCCTCCAGGTTGATAAACTCCCACAGTAATTTGTGAGCCATTATCTGCTATTTCTTTTCAACAAGTGACTCCTTTCCCCTCACCTTGCTTTGCATCATATCCTCCACATAAAGGGCTCGAACCACATCCACAAGCTGCTGAAGAAAAAATACCCTTGCCTGCTCATCTACAGTTGCTATATTTTAGTATTATTACGTTAAGCAGATGAGATCCAACTATTTGTTCAGTTAAAAAAAATACAAACGGATTATAAATAGAGCTGAGAAAATGCAGTTTATACACTAAAACACTTCTTTCCTCCTAATCTCCATTTCACCAGTGATTCTCTACTGACTGATGGTTCCCAAATGCCAATGATCTTTTTCACTGCCAAATTATTTTTTATCATTCCACATTCAATAACTTGCATTTCCTTCCCTTTTGGTCTTTTTGTTTCTTCCTGGCTGTGATACACGATGTCCTTTCTTAGGCATCTTTCATTTTTCCAAACTTTTTTCTTTTCCTTTCTGTTTCCATTCCCTCTAAGTCCTCCCTCCCTCCTCTGTGACATTTCACTATTCTCCAGCAGCCCCTCTGTTGCCAAATGTTTTTTACATTTGAAACCCTAAACCAAATTCCTCTGACATTACAGTAAATCTCTGCTGTGGCATTAGCAACTTGCATTAGCTGGCGAAATTCTGCTTTATTGTTTCATACCACTTGTGCGTACATTAGCTTTATTGTCTCCCTTCTGTGCTGGTTCTGTGACAGGACTGGAACCAGACATGGTACACAGACACCCCGAGATTTACCTGGTGCTTTCAGAGTACAGTCATAGCTTGGATCCCATGTGCCTTTCTTTGGATCAGTTTCCCTTTCTACTATTTGTATCTTCAACGTAAAAACAAAGGCTATATCAGGATGTCTCGCATCTTCAAAAGCAAAATGGTAAGGGTGGAGCATGGGGTTTAATCCTAACATTATCACAACTTTGATGCAGCATTTATTTTTTTCTACATCATTAACTCTTTTCTGATGGTCTGTCTCTACGTTTGCTTTAGCATTTACTCAGGTAAAGTCAGGTCAGTATAAATTAAATAAAGTTTTAGGCAGAACTGTCATAAGATCGTCTTCCCTGTATTTCCATTTGGTCCCCTGCTACTTCCCGTGACACCTTCTGTCCCAAACCTGCTCTTCCACCTCCCCAGTCTTCCCATTCAGACTGCTTGGAGCATTCAGTTTGGTAGATGTTCCCATCACCATTTCAGTCCGTACCAACATGTGCTTGCTGTCTCTGCTCCAGGTACTTGGATTCATCCTGGTAATACTGTGTTTTTCTAATGTCTTCTTCATACTGTGGGAAATAAGCCAAGGAATCCCACGGGCTCCAGCGTTCTTCATTGGCCCTGCCGTGGTGGGAATCACAATGGTAATTTGTCCTTTGTTTTGTCTGCCTGTGGCGCTGCTTAGCCCTCCTGGGGCAGATCTTGTATTTCCCTTGTTTCCCAGTCTCTGTGAACACAGAGATGGCCAATGGAGAGTAGAAGGCTGGAAACATGCCTTGGGAGTTTCTGCTTTGGGATACAGCAGAGGTTTGGAGTTGGGACAGACCACCGGCTCTGCAGCTCTGGTAGAGATTCCTGTGGGCAGAGTACAGTAGTAGTTAGAAAGAGGTAGTTAGTAGTTAGAAAGAGGTCTCACAACAAGACAAGATGTAGTTTTGTATAACCGCAGTATGCAATTTAGTATGGTTTAGAATGAAATGGGATTTCTGTTCACCCAAAATGCCCATCCTCCCCTTCTGTCATTGTGTCTTCATAGTCTAGATCCTCCCAGCCTGTTGGCCCACTGGTAGTTTTATTACTTACCCTTTCTGGAGAGGCATTCTTGAGTGAAAAATTGCACATAATGCTTTTTTTCAGTTTTAGCCTTTTAGGAACAATACTGCAGCTCTGAAGAGCTTGCAATGTTCGGTCAAGAAACAGATTTTTCTCTGTTGTGTCCATTAATTTAATACTATTTGTCATTCCATTAGCAGCTATTTATTTGGATAAATCTGTACTTCCTTGCAGATCCTTGCCATGTTCCTTACCCAAGTGGAAAGAATGATGGGCATCCAGTCTTCAGGCGTCCTGTTGATTTACTGGCTGCTCTCATTCATGGCTGCAGCTGTGATGTTTAGTTCCAAAGTCCAGCACGCGCTGGAAAGAGTAAGAGAAATACTTTTTATTTACGTTTATTCACATATTTTTTTTTTTTACATTTATTCACATATCTTTTAACATTCAGGGATATGAAGTCTCTAAATAACAGGGCTCTTTTTGCCTCATTGATTGTGAGGTGGAGAAACAAATTCTTCTCTTAAAATATGTGCTCAGAAAAATCACTGAGGACGCTTTGTCATCTCCAGCCATGTTACTGCTTTCAGTGCAGGCAGAGTGTGGTTTTCTAAGAGCTCAGCAGACTAAAAGGAAAATGAACATAAACCCTGTCATTGAAAAATGGCCTTATGCCAGATTTTGAGTCAGCATAAATATGCTGGTATATTACACCTTTTTATTATTTGGATGTTTGTGGTGAATGTTTCTTTGTGGAGGAGTGCTGGCTGGGTTTACTCATCTGAGACTTACAGTCAGTGGCCATTTTCCTCAGGTGAACGGTCGCACCTTTCCATCACAACAAGGAATAAACGAAAATTTATGTTACCTGCGTGATTAAGTAACAGGGAGAAAATATGGAGCCACTAAGAAAAAGGCAGTTGGGAACTTGCATGTTCTTCTGTGTTGAAGGATATGCAGGCAGAAATAACACTTTGCCACTTCTTGCTACCAAAACACAGTTCCAAAAATATTCAAGGCTTCTTCCTTGGTTTTTCTCTTTCTCATTCTGAAATTAATTAGAGAGCCCTTCACAGAGCCCCTGAGACATATTTATAATAAAACCTGGTAGCTGCTTTATCAACAACTCATCACACTAGGTGAGCAAGGAGCTTCAATCCCTCAGAGCACCCAAAGTTCTCTGAATAATGATGCAATGGGAACAGCTGACATGACTGCACTGCTATGAAACCTCACAATAAAACTGTCACAATAAATAATAAATATGTCCATTATTTAGCGTTTTCTGATTCCAGTTTCAGGAGTTACCTATTTAAGTAGCTCTACATAACTAAGTTTAAATAAATACACCTCATGCTTTGAGCCAAAACTCTGATCTTATGGCTGGTAGAACATGAGAAGCCATCTTTCTCCACTGATTTCACATGAAGGCTCTTACCTTGTTCTCACCAGTATTCCCTTTCATAGGGCTTCCTGGAAGACCACTTCTATCATGTCACAACTTACCTTTATGCCAGCCTGGTGCTAGGAGAACTTGTGTTATTCTGCTTAGTAGATCATTCTCCCTTCTTCTCTAAAGCTGTCAACAACCCTGTAAGTATGAGAGCTTTCCAGAATGCATTGCTACATTGCTCAAACAGGAACTTAAATTTATGGGGATGCACAAGAACATGAGTGTCTGGGAGATGTAAGATGCATCATTTTGTATACAGGCCGATGGTTTTAAAAGGTAACCGTCAGAATTTGGGATCACAGTACTCTGTCGCCCTAGGTATGTTTTGAAAAACTGAAAACCTCTTCTATCCATACTCATGTTTATTTTCACTGAAACCCGTGGGTAGGGCTGAGATTGGTCTCCTGTGCAGCAGTGCTCTATCTGAGGGTCCCTTCTGGCAGAGTTCAGTGCTTCACAAAATAAACGTCTTTGGATATGAAGAATGATATTCTTTGTTCCTCCATCTGAGACATTATTCAAAGCCTAATTCTCCAAAGTCTCCCAATGTCATTGATCCCCTGCAATACACTAACACTATCTGGATCAATGAATGGGGGAGGGGTATAACTTTTTGATTGCTTTTCCTGGGGAAGCACAGAAGAGAATTATGTTCTTCTGACACATGCCCTTTTCTATATATAAATATCACCCATGTTTTTCCTCCCATCAGAATCAGTGTCCAGAAGCCAGCACCTCTTTTCTTTCCAAAATCACATACTGGTGGTTCTCTGGGTAAGAAAATACAGAAAAAAAGACGTGGTTTTGCTAAAACATCAGAAAAAAAACCCAACAAACAGCAGCATAAAAGAACATAGATGGCAGGCAGTAGGAACTATCTCAGCCCCCAAGTTAGCTTATGCAGTGAGGATTTAAATACTTTCTCTGGGGTCTTGAAGTATTCTCACAAGATCAAATTATGAAAAAAAATTAACTTACTTTTCTCAAAGTAGTTCAAAACACAATTTTGTGATTCTAGATAATTCTCATCACCTTTCCAGTGCCCTCCCAATCTTGAAATAGACCTCAGCAATCTCAGAAGACCACTGTACACCAACCACAGCCCTATCTGCCTGCCAGACCTTCCTGTAACAAATGCTGGGCAAGGGGAAAATAGTGAACACAGACATTGGCCCAGCCTGCTGCTTAGCATTCAGAAGTAAAATGATTACATACTTTGGGCCTCATGTCCACTGTGATAATGCTTCATCTCTGTGAGCCACAGAGGGACTTAAACAGAACTTTGTCTCTTACTGCCCAAGAGCAAATGCTCAGTATTGACTAGAAATTAAGGCTTACTGGCCAGCCCTCATTATCTTGACAGAAGGTAGCATAGGAATTTGAAGGAAAACTGCTGTTCCTGAACGTTCACATTTATTGTGGGAAAAGATAGTCCCAAATAGTGTTTTATATAAGTCCCTGTGTGCTTACTGCGGTGCACTAACTTAAAGTTCATGTTTTCTGAAAATGTTACAGGTACCATAAATCCTTCTGTGCTTACCTTACAGCAGTCTGTATGTTCTCCAGGCTTCTCTGGAAAGGCTGTCAGCAGTCCTTGGGGGTGGATGACTTGTGGTCAGTGAGAAAAGAGGACTCCTCTGAAGAAATTGTTGCCTGTGCTGAGAGAGAGTGGAAGAAATGTCACAGCAGAACCCAGCAGTGAGTACTTGATCTAGAGAGCATGTCAGGGACTCAGCTGGGCAGTTTCTCTCTTACCTGTAGATTATATAAATAAACAGGCTCACAGATGCTGGTGTGCCATCTCAGAACAGGCTTTAATCCCCTCCATTCCTAGAGTGTGCTAGACAAAATACCTCAGCACATATTCAGGCTCCCAATGCAAGTTCTGCTGGGTGCTTCCTCTCTGCACAAGAGAATGGTTGAAAGATTCAATCCCACTGGATTACTTGTCCATTAAGCAAGAAGCAAAGGATAGCATATGTAAAATGGTCCAAGTAGTGCTCTGCGGTGAAAACTTGGGGGGCTTTACTCTTCAGTGGGTGAGATCTCGGTGAGTTCCTTTGTGCAAAATTTAAGTATTGAAATCTGCTGGAGAACACCCTTCCATTCCTGGAAGCACAGAACTATACAGGTTCTTTTGTGAGAGGGATCATTTATTGGTAAGTATTTATACTGGGTACGGCATGAAACCCAGTGTGAGATATTTAATGATTTTTTGAAAGCACGAGATCCCAAAGCTTTCTCCAATTGCAGCTGCCTTTCTCATTGTTTCTTTCTTTAGAAAAATGGAGTCTGCTACATTTAAAAAGGTTCAGAAGAGTGAAACTGGCACGGCAGAAACTGAAGAGACAGAGGTTCTACTGCAATCACAGCACAGTCAGAGCAGGCCCTTACTGAAAGTGTTTTGGAACATGTTTGGAACCTATTTCCTTCTCGGCACTGTCTGCTTAGTTATCTGTGATGTCTTCTTGTTCTCCATCCCAAAGTTACTGAGGTATGTGCATATTTATAATGTATTTCCGT
Organism: Baryphthengus martii; assembly: GCA_013396935.1. Taxonomy (NCBI): domain Eukaryota; kingdom Metazoa; phylum Chordata; class Aves; order Coraciiformes; family Momotidae; genus Baryphthengus; species Baryphthengus martii. The sequence goes on along the minus strand of VWZK01021692.1, from coordinate 1,336,211 downwards.
CCCAGGTACAAGACTGCTGTGTGCATGAGCTCACACAGACGTGTACGGCAGACACACAAACACTTATCTTTTGAAATCTCCTACTGCTGATGAAAAGAGATGGATTATCATTTGTGCTAAGGCCACAGGCAGCTTGGTGGGGAAAAAAAAATACAAACTACTGTCTAAAGCTGTGCCACTAGAAGACAGCAGTGGAAAAGACAGGCTGCACTAAGCCTTTTGAGAGCTTTACTAGATAGAACAGGAGTGAGTTATTTGATGGTTCTAAATATCACATAATTTGCACAGGCTGTCAGCCACTTGCTGTAGTCTTAAGGCTCCATGTTCCCTGACTAATTATAAAGAGCACGGCTGTGCATCCTATACATCTTAAAGAGCTTCTTTAGTCACTAGACATAATGTTTTGTGGGCTGTGTTGGTACAACACAAACCTGCACTACAGTATTATTTTCAAGGGCAAAATACTTTTTAGTCATTAAGATTAAAGGAGGTCTGGAAATGCCAGTGACTTCCAATGTCAATGGCGCCCAAATTGCATGTTTCTGACAAATTAATGAAATTTAAGAGCTATCCTTAACATTGAAAATGAGGTCTCCACTGAGAAGATACTGAGATCAGACATTGCTTGAAAACCAAGAGGGGCTAAATGTCAAAAAATCAGGATATCATGAGACATGGGATGCAGTTTTTCCAACTCTTCTGCTATTTTACTGATAAACATCAGCCAGAGAGAATACAGAAAAATCCCCCGTATTTCTGCACTTTTGTGTGTCTGATATTTCATTGGTTCTACGTGGATTCATCAGCATCTTGCTCCCGTCTTGCAGCCTTTACCTGGAGTTCATTGAAGATCAAGAAGCACCTAACTGGCATGGCTATTTCTATGCCTTCACTATGTTCCTCCTTGCTTGTCTCCAGACTCTTTTTGAACAACGATATATGTACATGTGTCTTGTTCTGGGGTTGAGACTGAAAACTGCAGTAACTGGGCTTGTATACAGGAAGGTGAGTCTGGAGCTTCCTTTTCAGCTTCATTTTTTACTAGCCCTACAGTAGGGCAGGTACAGAAGTGTTTACAACATTGTTAATACATTGTTCTTAACATCAGGGGATATGGTATAAGAAACTACTTTTAGTATGTAACCGTGCTATATTTAGCTCTGAACAGTATGTGGGAGGTATTTACTGTTTATTTTTTCAGATTTTAACCTCAGAGGGAAAAGTCAAGAAAAGGAAAGAGTAACAAACTTTCTTATGCTGTAGATTATGGTTGGAGAAGGGCATAAGCTCTTCATCTTAAAGTGAAGTCACATATACCTAGAATCTGACATTTTTCTCCCCCCCTTTTTTTTTTTCCTTTCTTTCTAAGGAAAATGAAGCTGTTTGAATTTTGGGCAAAAGCTGTTGTTTGACGATGCCTTTCCTTTCTTCTCTACCCTGTCTAGATCCTAGTTATGTCAAATGCATCAAGAAAAGCAGCAACAGTAGGTGAAATTGTCAATCTGCTATCTGTTGATATCCAAAAGCTAATGGATCTGATTATCTATTTTAATGGGACCTGGCTTGCTCCTATTCGGATTATCATCTGCTTTGTTTTCTTGTGGCAGGTAAAATATGATGACAGTACTTATCAATCCCTTCCTGTTCCAGGTATTAAAGGGAAAAGGAGTTTTCAAAATTCTGCTTAGAGCTTTGCTGGTTTGAGTAATATACTGATTGAAATTGAAAATACCGGGTTTTTCTTAGCTCTGTAGCATGATGGATTCACTTTTCTTTTTAGAAGATATTTTTATTGGTATAGAATCCTTATCTGACCCTTCATCTTCTCACCTGTGTATTCAGCATTCACTCACTCTCTTCTAGGGGAAAGATTGTGAGTATAGTTATTCTGAGATGATTGATAAAACTTCTGCCTCAGATTTTCTTCTGTCACCTCTCTTTTCAATCAAAATGTGGTGGCCCAGCATGGGCTGAGAGTCCAGTTCCAGCACCTTAGCATAGTTACAGAACATTAAGGGGAAAGCTCTGAAATAGTAAATTGACCTACTTCATCCTGAAGCTTGATTAGGGCACCTTAGTGAAACAGTTTGAAACAAATTTATAAGATGCTCTTAAAAAAGGAGTATTGGATATATTGAATTTCATAGGTATCAAGGAGTTTAGCAAGGAGAGTGCAAAATCTGAATTAGAAATAAAATATGGTAGTCTCAAAGATCCTTTTTTTTTCCCCTTAATTTTTGTATGGTGTTTTCCCAGCAGGATAAAGCCTTGTTCCTTAAGTCTCTGGTTTTAGCACCACACCAAATGGAAGTAGGAGCACTACAGAGACAGTTGATTCCCAGGAGTTTTCCAGAGGCATTTGAGACTTCCCTTTGCTAACCAGGAGGGACTGTGCCTCGTGCCTGGCAGGATACTATGACCTTGGAAAATGTGTAGCCATTGTATACTGTTGAAATATCATTATCCCTTTTCTATCAATGTTTATAAGCTGAATGTGGTTGCATGTAGTTGGAGCAGAATGAGCACTGTTTGCTCGTGTTCATAGACCATTTGTGTAGAGAATACTTCAATCTCCCTGTGTATACCAACAGTATAATGCTCCCATTTCATCTCACTAGTTGATGTACATTCAGACAAGCTGAGTTATTTATGCTGCAGGAATAGTCTGTTGAAGGCTTGGGTTTGGTTTTTTTTGTTTTTAAACAAGACCTGGTTTTGTTTTGGGTCACTTACTTACTTAGGCAGCCAGAAGATGGCCTCCTTAACACACCCAAGAGCAGATGGGAAGAGACAGAAATGACTTGCATTGCCAGCGTGCTTCTGGATCGCTTTCAGCACTGGTCTAGTTCCTAAAAGGGAAGCAAATAAATTCAGCAGAGTGTGATGATAGGAGTTACCCTCCTTGGAGAGTTAACAATCCACAGTGCTTAGGGAGCACAATTCCCAGGAAAGGCAAAGGCGAGATAAAGTAAAGCCTTAGCCATGAGGGATGTTAAGTATAAATTCAAATAAGAGGGAAGGTGAACGAGAGGAATGGAAAATAGTAATTTTGAGTAATCACCAGAGGTGGTTGTTCTTTTCATTTTTTTCTCCTGGCAGCTTCTTGGGCCATCTGCCTTGACTTCAATTGCTGTATTCCTTTTTCTTTTGCCTCTGAATTTTGTGATCACCAAGAAGAGGAGTCAGTTTCAGGTACATTTTGCTTCAAAAAAAAATGAAATTGTTTCCTGATTTGATTTATACTAGAATAATAATTTTAAATCTAAGTTACAGGTTGCCATGCTCTTCCAGGAGAGGATCACATGGAACCCAAGGCTACTGATAATTACAGTAGGCATGCTGGGGGGGGAAAAAAAAAAAAAAAAGAGAAAAAAGAAAGTATTGTACTGAAGTGTATCACGAACATTTGACATACCTATCTGAAAGAACATAGAAGGATTCAAAGCCTGAAAAGTTTCTTAGAGTTTAGTGTAAGCTCTTGCATGTTCAGTCTTTTACCCTTTCTGTCCACCTTTTCTGTGGTTTTTACATATTGCCAGTAAAAATAAAGCTCTGAAAATGAAACCCAAAATATTTTCCAGCCTGGAAGATTCACAAGCCAAACAGTACACACAGATCAACTGCAGGGAAATTTATTCAGGATTCACAGGCAGGAATAAGGTGTTTTTTTCAGAATAATTGCACTGTTAAACATCCAACCTATTAAATGCTAAAACTCAAATATTTATTACAGGAGACCCAGATGAAATATAAAGATGAGCGGGCCAAACTCACCAATGCCATTCTCAGCGACATTAAAGTAATCAAACTGTATGGCTGGGAGAAAACCTTCATGGACAAAGTGCTTGGTATCCGGAGGCAAGAACTTCAGGCCCTAAAAAGATCTCAGATTCTCTTCTCAGCATCTCTAGTTTCCTTCCATTCATCAACTTTCCTCGTGAGTGTTTCACCTTCCTACATAAAACGAGTACTATTACCTCCATTTCTCTTTGTATTCCTGTCTGTACAGATTTTTCCTGTGGGACAGCTAAAGATAATGTCTGCCCAGGGAAGCCGGTCTCACAGGAGTTGCTGAGCCCCAGCGATATCAGCCACACAGACATGGATGGTGTCCTAAAGGTTCCACGGACATGTCATCTGGTCTGGCAGCGTGCTCCAGGGAGACTGAGCCTGCTTTACAGGAACCACCTAGAGATCTCTGAAGTAGATGTAGAGTTCATGGCATGTTCAGAAGCTGCACAAGCCACTTTTGCTCATGCTGTTGCAGCTCAGACACATGTGTTTTCAGTGGGAAATGGCTGTGCTTTCACCTTCCTCTGGTTGCAGCACCAACACCTCCTTAAAGCATAACAAATGTCAAATGTTCAGACTTGGTTTTGTCACCAACATGAAAGACCTTTGCACATGGTATTTGCAGGATGGGTACCACATGTATGGGTAATAGCCTGGATTTAACTAAATGTGCTCCAGAGTCTTTAGGAAGGGGCCTGTCGCCCTTGAACCGTTCCCTTCCCTATCTGAAGCAAATAGTTTGCTTTTCCTTTGCTGTTTCAGATTGCGTTTGTCATGTTTGCTGTCTACACCCTAGTGGATAACACCCACGTTCTGGATGCTCAGAAGGCCTTTGTATCTTTAACACTGATCAACATTCTCAACACTGCGCACACCTTCCTGCCATTCTCCATAAATGCTGCTGTCCAGGTTAATTGCAGGCTATGTTCCTTTTTCTTTGGTGATAAGTGGTTTTTTTACATATCACCGTTAACAAGTAAAGGTAGGGATTTCTCAGGGCTTTGAACGGCAGGATTAGCTATTTAATTGCTACTGTGAAGCAGTGAAGTGCAAGGACTTGCAGCTAAATAAAGTTTGTAGTATTTGCTTTTACAAAAGCTTCACGTGTTGACAAAACAGTCATTAAGAGCAACTCTTACGTCTTTTGGGGCCAATCACAAGCACCATTACATCTTAGAGGTGCTTCCAGTTCTGTTTTTAAACACAGAAATCAGAATAGATGGAGCAAAATCTCCGTGGGAGATCAGGGGAAACCCTGCTAGCCCAGGCCAGAGAGAAAAGCAAATCATGGTCTAGTAAGAAATTGGGAAATTAATTTCCCACTTGCAAGACTGTCACAGCCGTTCAAGTACAGAAGTATTACTGGAAAGACTGCATGATGAACTGGGGAAAAAAAAGCACCAATTTCACTGTGTTGAACAGAAGAGAAAACACAAGGAAGAATATGGGGTTTTTTGCTAAGCTAAGTGGAAATAAAGGTAGTTAACATAAGGAAGAGCTGCAGCTGTCTATCCAAGCCTATAGCACCTGCAATATAGCCCCTACTCAACATTTTAAGTGGGTCTTCAAGTTAAGTTTTCACTTAAAGATTTAGAACAGAAAGGAAGCTAAAATCCATTCTTGTGTGCTGCTTCATTTCAGGCCAAAGTTTCTTTAAACCGTTTGGCAGCTTTTCTGAATCTGGAAGAACTGAATCCTGAGAGTTCAAGCAGAAACACTTCTGACTGTGGTGAGTTTTTTGTTAGCACTGTTACCTTATAAAAGGAGTAGGTTCCGTTGCTCAACAGGAATAGTCAAGAAAGCAGAGTGTTTGCCCATTACTGTCACTTTATCTCTCAGGCCTATTTAGTTGCAATGATGAAATCGATTCTGATAATTAACCCCTTTTCATACTTATGGTTCATTTTATGTAACATAAATACACACTGAAACATAAAGTCACACAAATAGGGATGTTTCTGTACCTACCTTTGAATTTGCAAGTGTTCTATTTCTCCTCACATTTTAGTACACGCAAGAATCACCATAAGAAATGGGACTTTTCGCTGGAGCAAAGAAACTTCTCCTTGTCTTAGAAGGTACAGACTTACCTTTGGTCATCCCTATTCTATAAGTCAGGGTGGATGATGAATGAACTAATTCCTAAGAGCCTAAGTGAAACTGATGTGGAATATCTAGAGGTGTTGAATTCTGAAAATTATAAAGTCATACGAAATGTAATCTTGCTCTTATGCTTGGGAGGACATAAATGGGAAGGTGCCTGTATCTGGATGCTGTCTTAAAATATATGGAGACTGCTTTCTTTACACAATTTACTTGTCCAAATATGAAATTACAGAAATTTTAAGTCAAAGAAGTAGAACTGATGAGCATGCAGATACTATATATGACACCACTACATCCTCATTTCAAAAGGTATATGTAATTTTAAAGAATAAACAGTGTTGAAAAGTTCTGATGTTCACAAATGTTTTATATGCAGTGCTTTGGGCTAGCCTGTCTCCAGAGTGGGGGGTTGGGTCTTGGATCTAGGTTTAAAACTGAGATGGGTATGTGGATGAAGACTTTCCGGTTGGAGGTGTCTTTGAAGGGATGACTCCTGTTCTGCTGTGAAAAGCCAGCTGATGGGAAGAGTGACTGTGCAACTGAGCCCTCAAGTATGAAATTAGGGGGTTTAATTGGTACATTTTTGTTGCTACAAGACAATAGCAAGGATTTTGGTCATTTTCTTTTCAGAAAGCAAATCTAAAAGGTGACAAGAGACTAATATGTTCTCTACAGGATAGATCTTACCATTCCCCAAGGCTCCTTGCTCGCTGTAGTTGGCCAGGTGGGTGCTGGAAAGTCCTCCTTGCTGTCAGCTTTACTTGGTGAGCTGGAGAAGATCGATGGTTCCGTGACCATGAAGGTAAATTTTCCCCTGAGCATTTGGTTCTAATTAGGTGGTCTTCAGGAACAGTAAGATATTAATCAAAGCATCAGGTACTTGATGAAAATTCATCTAGTGACGAATTTTAACAAAGGCCATATGTAGCAGATTGCATTTAATTACCCAAAGGTGCTTAAGACCTCTTGGATGAACCCTTAGGAATGGAAACTGGATCCAGTTCTATTTGCCACTCTTGACAGTGAGCTGAAGTGGCATCCTGGTAAATTACATTGCAACACTATTTTCTCCTCTGTAGGATAATGAGTGCAGACTCATATTTTGCAAAGCCCTCTGAGACCTGTCAATGGTGATGATCATTCGAGATTTCTATAAATCTAATTGGGATAGTTTTTCTTCAAAGATGGGTTCCTGCAGTGTCAAGTTGAGCTTATGAAAAAGATTAACATTCTTCCACATCCATTTTGATAGGCCACTGCAGCTTACGTCCCCCAGCAAGCTTGGATACAAAACGCTTCCGTGGAAGATAATATTCTCTTTGGGAAAGAGATGGATGAAACGTGGTTCAATAGAGTGATAGACGCTTGCGCACTGCAGCCTGATTTGGAGAGCTTCCCTGCAGGGCAGAAGAGTGAAATAGGAGAGAAGGTACTGCCTTAGGTTTCTATTTTGGTCAACTTTTCAATCCCCGAGTAGCTACAACTTTGGGTGTCCTGCTTAAAACACCTACAAAAGGACTAAACTTTCAGGAGGCAGGTGCTCAGTAATTTCTGAGAAGTAGGGCTATGATTTAATGGGGTCTGAAACAAACCTGACATTTAACCTAGCCAGAGATGAGAGAGATGATTAAGACAAAACCCAACAAATTCAGGTCATTCTTGGCTCTTCTACTGCAGGAGAGTGAAGCTGCTCAAAAGAATCTGCCTTTGCATCCAAGAGCCCTATTTGGAGGAAGAGCAGGAGACACACTGCTTTAAAAATAAGGAAGTCACAAAACCCCAGTATAAAACGGAGGCAACAGCTGGCAAATATGCCACAGCTTTGGAATTAACAGTGTCAGTACATTTTTACAGGGAATAAATATATCTGGTGGGCAGAAGCAAAGAGTGAACCTCGCTCGTGCCGTGTACCAGAAGGCTTCGATTTACTTACTGGATGACCCCCTCTCAGCTGTTGATGCCCATGTTGGACAGCACATTTTTGAACGCGTTCTTGGACCCAACGGCTTGCTGAAGGACAAGGTGTGTTATAAATGCTGAACTGTAAAAGACTGCAAAATGTATCTAATTATCAGGGCCCCTGAAATGTTGCCAGTAAGTTTTGAGCTACTCACTTGATCAAAGGCTCCCCAATTCTTTTTTTCGCTCATGGCAGCAGGTACTACTGTTAGCAACAGTGGAAGTGGAATGGGTAACCTCTGCAGTTCATGCAGCACACAGAAATCCTGCAGTGAATCTCACCTAGGAGGAAGAAAACTGAAAATTTTAGTTCTCCTGAAAGACCGTCTTTATCCTCATGTAAACCACATGACTCATTCCAGCCTTCTGTTACAACAAGTTTATAGTTCTTTGGTCTTCTGTCAACATTGTCCTTCTTTTTTCTTGAGATTTTCTTCTAGCACAGTTAGGAAGAGCTGTCTGATCTCTTCCAGCTCACTGTATCTTATCCTAATGTCTAGTCCTATCACTTCTGAACAGTTCAGTGGTGCCTTTACAGTTCTCATCACCCACATATTCCTTTTTTTTTTTTTGCATTGGTAGCATTTTGTTATTCCTTGATATTTTCCTTCTGTCAAGCAATCTGGCTAATAAATGTGATTACATGAGAAGGAATACTAGGGCAGCTCTATTTGCTTCATGGTATAAATTGCTCACAAATACTTGATTCAGTTTCACATTGTAGAAGGAAAGTAGGTAATTTCTTCCATTAGAAAGTCAAATTAAAGCACACATACACGATTACAAATACCTTTCTCATCCTGTGGATTCGTTGTGAGTATCAAAATGTAATTGCATTGAAACAGAAAGACTGGCAAAGAAAGAACATGTCAGATTTCAGCAGCAGTCAAAAGGTTTGATTGTACGTTGGAAATACAGAACATGCCGATTTGTTATCTTGGGAAAATTACTTTTCTTATGTCCTTTCCTACATGTAGTTATTTGTGCAAATATGCACAGAAATGTAAATGAAAGGAGCCATACTAACTCCATTCAGGTTGATGAAGTTTTCAGGCACAAATTTGATTTTGAAATATTGATATCATTGACAATAAATGTGACATACCCACCACTTAACATCATTCTGCTTAAGAGCTTCAGCCTGAGGGAAGAACCTAAAATAAGGAACCGGTCAGTAAACCAAACAAAAAGTCTTCCCACATGCAGGGTGCTAGCCTGAGACTGCAGGCTTCCATTCCCATCCTCACTTCTCTATGCTGTGCGTGACACAAAGCAACTTACTCACCCTTCTGCTTCAGAGTTCGTCATTTTAAAAATGGGCACAAAGCTGTACTGCAAAGATAAACTTCAAAGAGACAGTCAGAAGTGATGAAAATAAACAACAAAAATATCTCCCAGTTAGTAAAAATCATAGTTCCCACTCAGTACATGTCTTTCTTCAGAAGACAGCTAACTGCAACAGCTTGAGTGAGCAGGGAAGCACCAGAACAAGTCTAACAGTGCCCTCTTCTTTCAAGAAGACTCGTGTGCTGGTGACTCACACAATCAACATTTTGCCTCAAGTGGACAACATTGCTTTTCTGGTGGACGGAACGATCTCAGAAATTGGTTCCTACCAAGAACTTCTACAGAGAAATGGGGCCTTTGCAGAATTTCTTCATTCACACGTTACTGCAGAAGAGAAAGCAGGCACTGGTCTTCCAGGTAACCCACATGAGTCGGAATCATTCTTCCTAGGTCTATCAGTCAATTGTGTCTTTATACTTATATATAACATTAAAGAACTGGGGGGAGGTGGGCTTGCTACTGTTCACAGTTAGGAAGAGGGATAAAACTAGAAAAGCCAGTCTTACATTTGTTTCATTGTGGACATTTAAAGCCGAGATCCAATCACAGTAAGGTGTCATTTTGTGGGGGGGAAAGTATGTCTGTCAAATTAGCTGACTCATCACCTCACAATTGGTTCTTGAATAAACAGTTGCATCTTAGCAGACGACAATCATGCAGTAAACAGAATTACCCACGATATGTGCTATTCTTCAAGCCTCACCTTGATATTTCTACCCATAGAAACAATTTTTTTTTATTAATCTTTCCTCTGTATTACCAGTCTCTATACAGGATAAAATGGGGTTCTAAAGCATTTAGGAAAAAATGCGTTTGTTTCACAGCTATAGGAGTCACCAAAGGCACCATCACCTCTAGAAATGCTCCATCACAGGAGAAGCTCTTTAGGTAAGCTTAAAGCTGTCTCAGACAACTGAAGAACTTGCTCGAAAACCCAATACAAGCCAGTCCCTGTGACAAATATGGACAATGGCTGGGGTCACTCGAGGACTCCAAAAGCTGCAGCCCTCAAAATAGACATGAATATAGGGGTGGATGGGTAAGGAGATCTGGCTTTAAAAGTACACATTGCCTTGCATAAAAATTGAAAGGATTTTTGTTTTCTTTATGAAGTGACAATTCAGTCAAATCTTCTGCTATGGGAAGGGAGACCGCTCCTGTAAGTCAAGACTGTACCACTGCTGCAGCCACCGAAGGAAGACTAACCAAGGGAGAGAAAACTCAGCATGGCAGGGTAAGCACAGCACCTTCCTGTGAAGGCAAGGACATATACTAAGGGTTTACTACAGACCCAACTCAGGGCAGGCAGGTCACCTCACTGCCTGAGTTAAAGCAGTGCAACTCCAGGGAAGTCAGCTGAGCTGTACAAGTTTGCCCTACAATTGAGATGAAATAATTTCAGCATTATTTTACATAGTATAAACTGTATCTCCCTGCATTCCCCAATCCAAGTGCTGGTTCCAGAATAGGAATAATGCATGTACATTGCAGAGAGCACATGATGGAAATGAGAGGGGAAAAGAAAAATTATGACCACTTGAAGAGACAGATCCTGATTCAAGAGCTGAGCTGAAAAGGGCAAGTGCACTGAGGCAGTTGGGGTGAGGTGGTGGTAGGGAACAGAAAAGGATAGATTACAAGGGACTTGTAATCTTGAATCTGTCCACAAACTCTTGAGGCTGGTGGGAAGAGGCAGACAGGCACAGCACTCTTCTCATCTTGCCCAGGAGAAACACCTCAAAAGGCTGAGGCAAAGAGAGTACTATGAAAGGAAGGAAGCAGACATGGGATTCCAGCAAGGAGCCATCAGGTGTGGGTGAGGTGTGTATTCAGGGCATTCAGCAGCAGTACAACAAGTGGAGGAGACAAACAGCTGAGGCTATGCACTGCTACTGAGAAGAGATGAGAATAAGAAGTCAAGACATCCCAAAGGAGGCAGCTCTTCCCCTGGGGAAGCAGAATATTAGTCAGACGGGGATCTCCTCCCCTCTGCTGATCAGCAGTTACTCACACACACATAGCAAGGGGGATACATGATGGTTCTCACACTGAGAACAAATGAAAACCGCTGCCCTGCATAGGGAAAGCCTTATGTGCATTCCAGCAGTAATATGAGCCTACTGCAATAACATTCAGCAGTTGATAACAATCACTCATTAACTCCATGGATTATTTAAGTATGGCTTCATAATTTATCCATGAGGAAAACAAAAAAACCCAATTAACATGGTTGCTATGGCCCATGACATATAACTAAGTACCTATGCCAGAACAAATCGTTCCTTCTTTCAGAGCTGGATTTACTTGCTAACAAGCCTGACCTGCCCAACCTCTCCTCCTGTTTTTCCCCATTTTTTTCACTCTAGGTTAATACTTCGATTTATATGGCCTACCTGAAGGCAACAGGCTTACCTCTCTGTGCCTGTATAATTGTGTCCTTCACCTGTCAGCAAGCTGTGTCATTTTCTCGTGGCTACTGGCTTAGCATGTGGACAGATGACCCTGCTCACAATGGGACACAGCAGCACACAGAGCTGAGAGTTGGAGTCTTTGGTGCACTAGGAGTAATTCAAGGTTTGTTTACCTTGCGCACCTAATTCTTCTCTATAGTTCCATCTCCCTTTCTCATATCCAGGATGTTTTCTCAGAATATAAAGATAAAGAAGCGCAAACCCATGGGCTCTTAGCCTCCTGGGCTTTTGGCGCCAGCCCTAAAAGTTTGGCACGGGACCTAAAACTACAGACTCTGACGCACAGAGAGGATTTCTAAGGGATCTGAACGTCATTTCCAGTGTTACTGCTGAAATTCTACTTCATGGTATGCTAGAAGCGTTCTCCTGTGCCCTTCAGCAGACCATGATGAAGTGTCTTTCTCTCTGTTTCCTCCTGAAACTAAGTCACCTGAGCCTCTAAAAAACATTCAGCAATGGAAGAACTACAACATCCTTATTTTTCTGTCCTGCCTCCTTGTATCCAACATCTTCTGCATATCTTTGTTCCTCCTATCCCTTTCCATTCCTCCAGTATAAATTAATCATAATCAAAATGCAAGCGGTGGCTCTTGTCCATGGTGAATTTAATCTTGGGTTTGATATTTTGAGTGTAAAGAGAGAGAAAAAGAGGAAATTGTGGAATTCTACATTTCTTTAAATCTTTCTATCTAAAAATAGCCACAATTCTTTTGGTTAGTCTTCAAAAAAAAAAAATTCACTTTGTTATAGGACAGAAATCCTACCTGGAAAAATGTCAGCCCACATGACAAAAGACTGAGAAAGCTTTGAACAAGCTGAGTGCAAAAGGGTGGGTACCCTTCTGTGCTAACAGTGAATCTGCTGGCAAGAAACCCAAGACTTTGAGTAATTCAAAGTAATTCCGGTCAAGCTCATTTTGTGAAGAAGATTTGTCCTGCATGTTCAAGTTGCTGAATTCGTGCCCCCATCAGGCTTGCTTAGGTGGTCTTCTGCCCCTCTGTAACCACCCTATAGAAAGGGTAGTTTACCTTGTAGCCTTGATGCTTGGCTTAATTGCTACCAAAGAGAAAGTCAGCCCCTTGCACTAATATAGCATTCACAGCACTACGTGAAAATCATGATCTTGCAAAGGAGTTCTCCTAGGAGAGTTTGTTCAGACCTAGTAATAATAATTATTTTTTGATATTACAGCCCTTGGCAGATTTGGCTCCACAGCCGCTGTCCTTCTAGGTGGGGTGGTAGCATCGCACAAGCTGTTTGTGCAGTTGCTGAGGAACGTTGCCAGATCCCCAATGGTCTTCTTTGAGCAAACACCCATTGGAAACTTGCTGAACCGCTTCTCCAGAGAAATGGATGCTATTGATTCTGTCATCCCCGACAAACTGAAGTCCTTGCTGGGATTCTTGTTCAACTTGATGGAGATCTACCTTGTGATCATAGTGGCTACACCAAAAGCAGCAATGGCCATAGTGCCCTTGACTGTTCTTTATGCTGCAATCCAGGTAGGAGCTCATAGAGATACAGAGACAGGAGAGGCTGAAGCAGCATGGACATGCCCCTGCAGAAAGCCTCCTTCCATTTCTTAGGAGCAGAGACATGCAGAAATTAGTTTCATCATCTCAAATTGCATCTGAACAAGAGTAATGTCAGGGGCTCTTCCCACATCACCTCAGCCTTCCAAAGACCTCACAAAGAGGCTTGTACTTTTCTGATGTCCAGATCAAATCTTACCTAGAGCTATATTCCTTGTCTCCATTAGTGTAAATGCAATCATATTAAGCATTTTTCCTTTCCTCCAGAATTCCTACACTGCTCTTTAACATATCCATGTACACCATGCAGCCCTCCCATCGGTCTCTGAAACCTCAAATGCTTTGCCAGCAGAACATGAGGGAAGGGCAAGTAAGGGTGCAAGTACACCTCTGTTCTCCAAGCAAAGGGCTGGTCTACAGGAGACAGTAATGTCAGTTGAGAGGCTTTGCAAGTTTAAACTACACACTATTGCATTTGCTGAGGCCTTCACAAATTTTCTGTGGAGCACCTCCATGGAGGCATAAATCTTGTAATCACTACTTCTTCCATTTCCATTCTGTACCAGCACTTCTACGTCATCACCTCCTGCCAGCTGAGACGCATGGAGGCTGCCAGCAGGTCACCCATCTACTCCCACATTTCAGAAACTTTCCAAGGGAGCAGCGTGATCCGTGCTTACAAAGACCAGGAGAGGTTTATTTTGAAGAGCAATTTTCTAGTGGATGAGAATCAGCGAATATGCTTCCCTGGAGCAGTTGCTGACAGGTACAAAATTTGCAATGTAAAAAGAAAGGCTAGCTTACTGTCATGTCCTTGGTGAGTGTAGATAGCTACTGTTGGGGCTTGGGTGGAGGTACACAGAAGGTGAGACCAGTGGTACACAGTATTTGGGGGTAGGGTAATCTCTTTCATTATCACTTGCACTGCACCCCTTTCTAGCAACGTGCCCCTCACACAACCAATATGCTTCCATGTCTGATCCATGGCTGGGCACACACATACATTGACACACTTGGTGTCCAAAATGCAGGAAGCTGCAGTACACATCTGGTGAGGCCCATCATCACATGACAGAATGCATGAGGGCAGCGGTGTATGCAGAACCCATCCAACAATAGAGCCGTCAGCCACCAGTCATGGAACAAACAAGTAGTAACAGAAGGAATGAGACATGTTAGACCAACTCATCCAAGAAATTGTGTGCTGACTGCTCTCATCCAATAGGCCTTGGAGAAAATCCTAAGAGATAAGCCAACCAGTTCAGACAGACTGGAGCCATTCACGAACTCCAAGTGGCTAAATAAGAGCAACCAGTACACGGCAAGAGCTTTGTTGAGCATCCTGTACCTCAGCACCTCAAGTGTTTCTGTTGGGAGAAGGAAGAGGACACCCAGCAATAGCCCTGTACTCTCCTCCTCTTGCAGATGGCTTGCTACAAACCTGGAGTTTCTAGGCAATGGCATCGTGTTGTTTGCAGCACTATTTGCAGCAATGGGCAGAACACATCTTAGTCCAGGAACTGCTGGCTTCTCCGTTTCACATGCTCTTCAGGTAACTCTGTTGAAGTAATATCACGCTTGCCTTTCATCAAAAGCAACTTGTGTTTTAATTTCTAAGAAATCATGAACTATTTCTGTGGCTTTCTAGATGCCTTCTCCTACCAAACTCAGTTGTCATTGCTGAAACCCAGAGCACCTGGAGCACATGGTTCCTTAGAGCAAAAACCTCACAAACACATGCACCAGCCATCTTTTTCTCCTGCATCTGAACTCAAATCACAGCATACTCTGAGCAACTGAAGAAAGGTTTTCAGCATCTGCCTTACCCACTTGTAGACTGGTTACACAATAGCCTAAGAAACAGCTACACTGCCTTCTAGGATCCAAGTCAGTATCCCTTTATTCTCTATAAATCTGCTGAGAAGCAGCTATGGGGGAAGCTGGCTAGGATTGACAAACACATGGATCCATGGTTATTTTTAGCCTTTTAAGGGATGACTTCTGAACTAATAAGCTGATGAGAGGCTCTCTATAATAAACACTAAGACAAAGCACCAGATACCTCACAAGCACCAATCAAAACTTATTTTATCCGCCCTAATGCCTCTGTTTCTTTCTGCTAGATAACTGGTGTCCTGAACTGGCTGGTACGCTCCTGGACAGAAATAGAGAACAACATTGTTTCTGTGGAGAGAGTGAGAGAATACCTGAGAACTCCTAAGGAGGTAGCTAACCAACTAGTGACCTTATCAGCAGAGGAGAGTATCTCTGCAAACTAAACGAGCAACTTTGCTGTTCCACCTGGACAAACTCCCTAGTTTTCCCCTTTTAAAGGGTCAGTTATGTTGCCTTTAAAGAAGTGCAGGATTTGTTTTTTATCCAACTGGGTAGACTTGATTTGGACCTCTGATCATTATTATTTCCTCAAGATAGTTAAGCATTAGATTGCCATTAAAATAGCTTCACTGGGTAACACTCATGGAATGAGCTGTATTTTCTGCCCATATTTGGAATATGTATTTATTGCGTGAGTTCAGATGCAACCCTCTGATAACTGATGGCTCCTAGATAGCCTTTTAGCCACTAAAATTCTCCAGTGCAATCATTTTTGTTCTGTAATCATTAAAATTATTTCTGCATATGCTGCCCTGAGATCCTACTAAAGGACACTTTCACAGTCCTGTTTATAGGGGCACATAAATCTTTTTTAATTGAACCACTCAGAACATCAGAACTCTTGACATGCAAACAAATGTTTATCCCCATTTTCAGTTAAGACAACTGGCATCTTTGCATACAGCAAAAAGTCAACATTTGCAGTATTACTGTTAGAGGCCTTTTTCTCTTCTGGAAACAGTAAATGGGGTAATTTGGCACAGATGTCTTGTTAAGTTTCCCATTTCAGTATGGCCCCTTGTTTTGGTAATTTAAAATCAGCCTTATACCTTGTTTCTATTTCATCAGGCACCTTGGACTCTGAATGACAAACTTCAAGGTCAAGTTTGGCTCACTGAAGGAAGAATTGAATTTAGAAACTATAGTTTGCGATACAGGCCAAACTTGGAGTTCGCACTGAAGCACGTCAATCTAACCATCAATGGGCAGGAGAAGGTGAGCAAAGCCACTTGTTTCAGAAGAGCTACAAAGCATGATGAGTGCTTTGCAGTGATCAGATCTGGGTGAAAGCTGCAGTAAAGCACAAGGCCATCTATCACACTGCACACTTCCTCTAGTACCAAATAGCGTTTCCAGAATTGCTGTGTACATCGGACATTCTTCTGACTGAAATTTCATTTCACAGAAGGTTGGCAGTTACAGCAAAGGAATTTCACTTTTTACATCTAGTGCCACATCAACATCCTGTTCTAGCTGCTAAGTCTTTTAATTAATCTTCCCACCAAAGGCTTTCAAGATTTATTTTTGTACAAAACAATTACAAATTATAAATGATTTCCTTTAAAAATGTATTGCCAGAATATGTGAATCTTGAACAGCCCTGAAGATTTGATCCACGCAAAGCCCTCTTCAAAAGGCCACGAGAACAGACCTCTCATGTAGCTCCAACTGTGGAAAACGATCAACATCAAAACCAAAAGCTTTCTGTCGTACATTACAGATTGGCATAACTGGAAGAACAGGAGCTGGGAAATCTACTCTTGCTGTGGGATTGCTGCGACTAGTGGAAGCTGCGGAAGGAGCGATCCTAATCGATGGACTAGATATTGCTCAACTAGGTCTCCATGACCTTAGAACCAAGATAACTGTTATTCCCCAGGTATGAAATTAATTTCCAAAATGCTTCAGCAGTGTTTTAACATCTAGGATGGGTTTATAAAGATTCTGTGAGAGAAGGGTCATTCAGAAACTTGAATTTGGCAATAACCTCTCCACCGTGCTAGTCTCCCATTTAATATAAAATTAGCCACAGATTTGCACCCAGAAGGTAAAATTGGAGAGCTTGTTCTTATAATTCATTTCAGGAGTTGTTTGTACTGTCTCTGTGCTCAGGATCCAGTTTTGTTTTCTGGCTCTCTAAGAATGAATCTCGACCCATTAAACCGGTACACTGATGCAGACATCTGGACAGCTTTGGAACTGACTCAGCTCAAGAACTTTGTTGCAGATTTACCAGATCAGTTGGAATATAAGTGCACTGACCAAGGGGAAAATCTAAGGTACCTCATCTGCAGAAAGACAGTGGCAGGGCCGTGCCAGCCCGTAAACTAGGAGAATATAGAGCTAGTGGGACAAGTAGTCTAATTCATAAAAAGGAAAAAGAATAATTTCAAAAGGTGCCCAGGCAGCAAATTGCTGCATTATTGTCCTGTTTAGCAGCATGAAATCAAATCATAAGACACCAAGTATAAGACTTTTGAGACTTAATCGTTGTGGTGGCTTGTGTTTGTGCAGTCCATCGAGCACTGGAATCCTGTTCCAAGTGCAGATTTCCTGGGTACTATAGTAACACAGTCTCTTCGTTTCCCTATGCTGATTTATGCTGTTACCTGCAGTGCCACCAGCCTCAATCACCCTTTCAGGGAAAGCAAAGAATCACCTTTTGATTAGTGTTTTCAAATTAATCACATATTCTGACCCCAGGGAAGAGTGACTACTGCTCTCCGTTTACTATCCCTCTTCTTACTTGCAGCGCTGGTCAGAAACAGCTGGTTTGTCTGGCCAGAGCACTACTCCAGAAAGCCAAAATCCTCATTCTAGATGAGGCCACAGCAGCACTAGATTTAGAAACCGATCTTCAGATTCAGTCCACCCTGAGGACTCAGTTCAAAGACAGCACAGTGTTAACAATAGCTCACCGGATAAACACCATCGTGGACTGTGACAGGTAATATTTTCAGCCACTTCCCTAAGGAGGAAGGAAGACACAGGCAACCTGTGGGAACTAGACAAACCACAGCATTAGTGAACAGCAATTTCACTTCTGTCCTTCTCGTTTAACCCTCAAAGCTTTGCTTCAGAGCTTTTCAGAGCTGTCTTACATCAGCTGGGCACCAACAGGTTAATCGAAGATCACCGATGACGCATTTTGTGCTGTATCATACCCCTTTCTCCCCCACTGACAGTGAAACCATGACTACAGCTCTTTGCATCATCTTAAAATCATGAAGCTAAAATAACACGTTCACAAATCTTACTGCCGTTTCCACTGCCAAAAAACTCTCCTCCCACAAAAGTTACTCGTCTGAAACCTATCGCTATCCCACAACTGTTTCCCAGCTGAAAAGCTGCTGGAAAACTTGGTTGAATAACAAGCAAGTACTGAAATTTATTTTAAGAAATATGTAGAAATAAGTAAGTTTATTACAGCTGCTGGTGTATCCCCAAGCTGACACTTCTGTTTTAATATTCACAGGATTTTAGTCTTGGAAAATGGTCAGATAGCTGAATTTGATACTGCGGAACACTTAATAGCTCAGAAGGGACTGTTCTACAAACTGATGGAAGAATCAGGCCTTGCATGACTCACTCATGGAGTATATCATAATGCTACCACTATCAGGAATAATTAATCTCGTAATTAACTTGTTATGTTGGTTTCATGCTAAAATGCCTGACACTCAACCAAACCTTGTTTGAGCTATACCCACAATGAGCAGATGAAAAGGGATGACCTGAGATACACGTTATTTCCAAGGAAACGGGCAATTCCATTTTCATTATATTTCCAGATACCAGAGCCTCACTGTTCTGTTGAAAATGTGCCAGTTGGTACTTAAATGCCTTGTTGCTTTTATGGCATAAAAAGCAAACAAGCCAAAAGAAAACGACCACAGCATTTCCAATTTATACTACAAATGAAGCCCAAATATACTTCAGGGTTACACAAATTATTTTTAAAGGCCAACAAGATTTTCTGGACAGCAAGCAAGCAAACTTAACTGTTTACAGCTTGTCCTGAGTTCCAGGCAGAACAAGTTTCATCTTTTGCCAGTGTCTTAAGGACTGCTCACCGGAGCACTGTTCTGCACAGATGTGGACTCCACGGCAACAGCTGGATCTAGTCACCTGAAGCACACAAACCCTGGGGGAGTAGGGAAGAGGAAGTGGGATGCCACTAAGCACAAGGACATACGGCTGCCTGCGGGCTGCTGGTTGTCACAGCTGGGGATCAGATCCACTCCATCTCTTTCCGTGTCAGCTTTAAAGGAGCCCCGAGTGAATCCCGCTGTGCAGAGGGCTGACAGACCACCAGACACCGGCTCACTGATGCAGGACGCTGGTTGGTCACAGCAGAGCACATACAAACGTTAACACTGACATTTCTGAATTGCATTTGGCCACGAGGAATTTGCGTGCTGGTAAGGGTGCCTCTCTGATCCCTGCAGCGTGGCTGGCTGGCACATGGGGAAAGTAGCAAACACTCACCTGTCGACCTAATGGCTCATTCCTGGGTTTCATCTTGAGTGGAAGTTTACCTCCTGCATGTGCCACCTTGGCACCGCAGAGCCTCTGGCAAGGTCACCTTTCAGGTGTTACTTTAACAAACCAAAGTGGCAGCTGAATGCAAAGGTTTCCTGGGCTTCCCACGGTGCCGAGGAGCTGCGGTCAGAGCTGTCCCCAAGTGTCTCCTCAGGAATCACAAGAAGACAACGTTGCAAACAAATCACACTGTGAGATACTGCTGTTTACTGTGACTTTTTGTTAAAGCACTTCATTTTCTAGAACGCTGCAATAAAAATAGAATCAAGTATTGCAATGGGTCTCTTCAGTAAGCTAAAGTAAACAGAGTATTATCAAAAGGAGTAATGGGGATGGGATAGTTCAAACTGGCAAGAGTCAATCCAGACTAGCAAAATCCAGCAGTTTCTTCTCCAACAGCTGTTCAGTAACCTCTTCACCCACATTAAGAGCAGTTAACAGTTTCTGCTGGGCAAGTGTCTTAGACACTGAAGCCCAGTGCCTGCTGCCATACTGCTGCTCTAATACCAGGAAATAAGCAAGTTTTTCCCCTCTTTCTCCAAACCTTACTCAAAAGCAGAGACAAAAAAAAAATAATTCAACAACAGATACAAGTTATGAGCACTCTAAAGGTTTATCAATAAATCTCAAATCCAGAAGCATTTCTAGCTAGTGAGATGTAAGTTAGGTTTTTGGTTTTTTTTAACTGAAGTCAAAGAGAAACAGAAGTGTCCACGTTGCTGGGTAATCGTGAAACAGACATCTTTGAGCATACCATAATCTCGGATATAAACATCTTCTAAATGCTCGCTTTCCCTTCCTAAGTTGGTAATGGAGAGAAGGCAACAGAAGGAGAAAATAATCAAAACATTTTCACACTAGTAATCTTTGAAAGGGCGAAGTTTTGCTGTTAGCTCACACAAAGTAAGAGCGAGCGAAAATACCCTCAGCTTTCACACGGCAAGCTCTGCTGAAAGGGCAAAAGAAAAACAATTCCCAAAATTACATGTGACAAAAACTCTGTTTCAGATGAGCCAGAGTCCCCAGCTTTCTTTCCAAATGGTACTGTAAGTGACAAATCAGGAGCTCAAGTCTCACAAAAAAGGCAACAGTCAGCACAAGGAAGTTATCTGGAAGTTGGTTAAAGCAAAGTATATAAAGGAGTTAATGTTTGGAGATACCATTCTCTGGAAAATCTGGTGTAAGGAACAGAAAGCAGAGTTTAAGTGACAGATGTGCTGTGTCTTCGCAAAGGTGCTTCTTCCTAAATTAGGCTATTTGAATTATGCAATTAGCACAGGAGGTAAATACAGCAGGCTGAGAACTATGCTAACAGCCTATTTTGTAAGTTGCTTTGGAGAAGTTTTAAATATTAAGAAAGACACCTCCAATAATCTGAATGTCTAAAGCTGATCAAAAGAAGCACCTGGATTTGCCATGTCTACACTTTTGCAGTATTAGTTTTTAATAGCTATTGTGTAAGCACAACACACACAGAGCAGCTGTGTTTAGTCAGCAGTAGCTACACACTCAAAATCCAAACAAAATCTGATAATCTAAAGAGGATTTATTGACATGTCAGTGGCTTTACGACTCCCTCTATTTTTCTTTTGGGAACAAATTGTTTCACTCTAGGTCCAGTAGAGACTCAAAAGCAAAACCAAGTTTTTACCTAGACCACAGCAAGAACACATGATGTCCCTGTGTTTCTGTGGGAGAATCTGTATTTTCAACCACTCTGTTGGCTGGGCAGGCTGAGCTGTGTTCCCACCTGAGGCAGCTGTGGCTGGATGGCCAGGCCAGGCCACTTGAAGGCAGAATCCAGAGCAGGGGGCTGGGAGCCAGCAGACATCGCCACTCACTTCCAGATCGGGGAGAGCACCCAGCCAGAGCACCTACCCACGAGCATTTCATCCTCACAAAGCCACTCACTCCACAGAGGCTGCCAGCTCTGCCAGCTGAGCCAGGATAGGACTCCCACACTATCATATGAAATGAGGTCAAGAGCTTAATTAGTACTTTCACCGTTGCAGTTGTCTGTTTAATCTGGACATCAGGAGTCAGAGCTTTCAATTCCAAGTTGTTTTTTTCCTTTTTCGTCATCATTGAAGACTATCTCAAACAAACTGAAAGCACAACGTATGTAGGAGAGAAAAGCAACCTAAAAAAAAAAAAAAAAAAAACAAAAAACCCCCAGGATACTTGTTCCATGATTCCAAGTTGAAGGTAATACCTAAATTGCTGAAACTAGAAAATAAGAAGTAAGGTGTCTTGCATTGATTTACACCGAGTTCATGCCAGACACATAGTTTGGAAGCTGCACTCCTAGTTCCCTAAATGGTTGCAAGATGCACAGGAATGCCAAAATGCTAAAGGCATTGGTGACCCAGAGCACAACCATTTCTGTGCTACATTGGTTGAAGCACTAAAGAATTTCTTCAGAGGTGTCTCAAGACTGGGAACAGTTTTACAGAAGTATTCACACACATGAAGAACTAGGGTATTATTTGCAGATCTGAAAATTCTGAGCTGATTTTTAAGCAGAATCAGCTCTCCCAGGTGTGAGACATCTTCCATGTTGCAGCAAAAAACATGAGCCAGGATGTATCAACATGCACTGAAATCCAATACAGTAAATTCAGCAGTTTTAATTTGCTCCTTCATGAATATTAACATGTTTATAATAGGCATGTTGCTGTTTATCATTATTACCACCACCACCAGCTTCACATGGGCTGCGGTGGCACACACATTACTGCTGTAAGAGAGAAGACACAGCACAGCAGGATCTGAACTGGTTTCACAGATCCTTAACATTTTAATGAACAAATGAGAACAAAATAGTTCTGAGAGACAGGCAAGAGCTTTGCTTTGAAAGAGAAGGGCCTCTTCAAAGACTGGAAGAAATGGTTCATACAGCAAAGAGCACAGAATGAACTGAAAAGAGGCACAGCCTGTCTCTAGATAAGGGCAAGGAAGCCAAGTCTGGCCACTTGCTTCCAAACCTGACTCGTATTTGGCAAATTTTTCATGAAATACACATAAGTAGCCAGCAATGCAGCTAAATAAGGTTTCTATTTTTCCTGCTGATCTAAATGAAGTTAATAGTGCCATCTTTAACAAACAAGCAACAAATTAAAACAGCAAAACCATGGAGCTAGGCTTTTACACACTCTGTAGGAAGTGAGAATCTACCCAATTACAGAAGCAGAAGATCCTCCTGGTGGACAGATAGTTACCTTAACCAGGAGGGGACCTGGAGAACAAGAACAGGCCAAACTCAGGCCATGCCACAACATTACACTCCAGGGAAACCCTGCTCTGCAGCAGCTGGAGGAAGGTGCCCAGCTCACCTCCTTCCCAAGGATTAAGCTGCTTGTTGCAGTACACACTCCTAGTACAGTTCCCATCTCCTGTCCCAGATGCTGTCTTTCAGAGCTGAAGTTAGCTTTGCTGCACAAATGAAAGCACGGGACATCAAGGCATTCAAAGAAAATAGGTGTCTGCTACATGTCTCTGTGCTCAGCTGCTGGAATTTAGCGTTACATCCCTGAATTTACCAGTGCCCTTCCCCCCCCCCCCCAAGAGCTGGAGGGAAGGCTCACCATTCCAGGCTGTGCACAAAAATGAAGAGATTAAATAAGGAAAAATGTACTGGGTTTAATGCCAGAGTCCAATACCTTACCTTGCAGCACGTTGTATCATTTTTTGCAATTGGTCCCAGTAACTCTACATGCAGGGATCAGTACACAGCCGTCTCTTCCCTAGCTGAAACAGGATCTCTACCTCAAGGTACCCCGAAGTACCTATATGACACTGCTCTTACACATATATTCTGTAGGAAGAAAGCTGCATCTGTTCAGTTAGCTCTGTGCACAGTAAAGGTTTGTTCAGATAGATCCTCAATGTGCATAATACAATTCTGTTCAAGTTACATCCAGACAAGATATTAATCGTTTTTACATGGACAAATATTTGGAATCAGGATCATGAATCAGTGCAGCAACACCACAAAGCACTGACAGGTACTTAGGGCAAACAGAAAAGAGCATCTACGGCAGAGCCGGGGCAGAACAGTTTGTGCTCGCAAGTGTGTAAGTACATAAAACCCAGAGAACACAATGATGCATATTAATAACCACACAACTGAAAAAGAACAAGACTGAAGCGCATACAAAAGCAGTCCTCTGACCCCTTGCCGCACTATTTAGAGGGTTATCCTGCAAAATACAGCATTTTGAACACACAGTTCCCCAAATGACCACAAACAGCTCACGAATAAGACAGAGAACACTGCCCAGTGACACTTTCCAGTTTGAGATTGCAAATGCAGGTTAAGTCGTTCCTACACAGCTGCAAACATTTTACACAGCAGAGACATAATTCTGCGAGTTCTGTATTTCAAACAAACCACGCTCCTAAGTGCAGGTCCATTTTTTTCTAAGGACTTACTCACATGAATATGTTAAGGCTTGCAAATCTCTGTTAACTGGCATGTAATGGAAAATAATTTCCTTGAATCTGAACTCAGTTTCCACCAAAGTAAAGACTCTAGCAATACAACTTCCTTCGAATTCAATCCCAAACCTGATGAGTACCTGTAGAGTTCCCACCTCAGTAACAGCCTACACTAAACTCACAAGACTTTTCAAAGGTATTTGAAGTCCTGTCTAAATTTCTTCACTGGGCATTCTTCGCAGCTCTACCTTAAGGCAGGTGCTGGTGGTAACTATTCACACAGGCAAGGAAGAGAGCACAGGGGACTCTGCTATCTGGTCATCCGGTGTCAGAAGCCCCTCTCTCCTTTCCTTTCCAGGGCCCTCCCAGGAAGAGGTGGAAGGGGAAGGATCACAAAGTGTTCCTGTTTCAGGACAGTCATTCTCCAGGAAAGATCTCATGGTGGTATTCACAGTTCCTCCTCTGGATCTCCTTTGCAGAAAGACCTGTCTCCACTAAAATGCTCCAATTTTTCCAGCCTTCTGTCCATAACAATGCTTCATAAGTTTTAGGTGATTTGAAAAACCAAAACCCATCACTCCTCCCCAAATGCCCAAACCACCCATTTTCATGGAGAAAATTAACATCAAGTTGCCCAGGAAACGTAGCAGACAAGCCATGGACACCATGGGCATGACAAAGGTCCACAGCACTGCCAAATCCTTCTCTGCTGATCCATCCTCATTACCTGGTCTACTCAACAAAGTGCAGTACTCCAATTACAAGAGAAACCATGGATGTGATCCAGCCCCACCACAACACACAATTACTGGCACTCAAGGTTTCTTACCCACCCTCACACCCCCCAGACACCATGCCTATCAGCCTGGCTAGTCTAAGTAGTACCAGAAATTTCTATTTTCAAGGCAAAAACCTCACCTTACGAAGTTAACCCTCTGTCAAATGAAAAGCAAGAAATGACACATCACGTTATCTTTCAAACAATTTTTTTACTGCAAGTTCTTTGCAAATATTTGTATAGTCATTACAAAAAATACCAAAGAAAAATTTCAGTCTATTCAATTTCAGAGAGTCATAATTTACAAAAAAAATAAATAGCTTTACTCTAAAGAAGACAATTGTCTAGTATTAAGGTCAGCAATATCATTCACAGAAGCCCACATTCTCAGAGTGCTGAGTATTTGGGTCCTTCTGACTTAGTTTGCCTTCTTCCAGCATTTTCCTTTAAAATAAGACTAATCAGAACATGAGAAAAGGAACTTTTTTCTTCCCACAGAAAACTGAACACTCAACATAGATCTTGAACACCAGACTCCATTGCTAGTTGAATGGTAAGACCCCCTGACAACTTTAACAACAGTAAAACTTTTTTTTTTTTTTTTTAAACAACTGTAACAGAACAGTTTCCCACAAAATTTAAATCAACAGCAGCAGCATGAAGGGCATGTTTCTTCAATATAAGGCTAATGGTCCTGGATGAGGCAGAGCTTCTATTAAAGCACAGAACTGCCAAAGCCAAGGGTATTACAATCAACGTCACGCCGAGCCCGGCACCTCCGTTCAGGCAAATCCTCATTTCTCAGCCTAGTCCCCATGGGCGTAACCAGGATTCACCACCCAAGTCAGTATTCCTGAGTGAACTGGGTGTAAGAGCAGGTACTGCACACTGCAACACACCGGCTGCTGCACCAATTTGGTTTTGGAGTGATTGTCATTCTAGACATGCTTAAATACTGCTCTGAAGTTGACTGTGCTTTTTTCACATCAGCACTCCTGATGTATGATAGTGAACTTGCTGCTATCTGCTGTAAACACGTGAAACCTTTAGGACAATGCATAAAAGCATTAACCACTTACAGTAAATGCCAAAGTGAGAAAGTCTGGCACACATTATTTCACAAGAAGAAAAATCTTTGGACTATAGTTCTATATGCCACAAAATGTTCCAAGTGCATCCCACGATAGATGGCTCATCAAATGAGAAATCAGCAAACAAGCAAATAACTAGCATTTGCAAAAATGTCCTAAAGAAAAAGGAGGGGCTTCAGAACACAAGAGCAGATGAAAGGAAAAAGCTCTTCTGAACTTCTCTGATGAATCACTCCGCCTTACATTTGAGCATATAATGACAGATTTTAGGCAAAAATTAAAAGCCTCTGGAGTGTTTTGCACAATGTATGTGCTTCTTCTAAAGCTGGCTAAAGTCAGTACTAAGGACAATAAAAAAGAAAAGAATTGCATTTTTACGTTACTTCCATTGCCATGCTCTGGCTGACTTCACTGGGTCTGAAACCGAACCGTACAGGTTGCACCAGCTCAGGGGAAGCTACAGTTCTCTGAATGTATCACCTCCCTCTTCCCCACAGGAACTAACCACGTTCAAATGCTACACCAAGCCCGAATCTTTGGCCATGCTATAGAAGATGCCTTTTTCCTCAAGTAGGTGGTCTGGGGTACCACACTCCACCACTTCTCCTCTGTCCAGGACCAAAACTCTGTAAAACAAGGGGAGGAAAAAAAAAAAATATCACAAGAAGATCCAGAAAGTCAATGAACACAGATGTACAGAGACACATTGACTGTAGCACAGCCGTCACATACAAGCGAAGACAGTCCAGATGGTACGAATGAACGGACACAGGCTCTCAACTCTGTCCTTCCAGACCTCATTGCAGATGGTCTGACTGGTCTATTTTTCACATAGTATAGGTTTACCCAGGCATTTGCAGGTAGCCATGAGACTTCTGATCGTGCTTTGAGCCCGCCAGAAACTAGATGGCAGCACTTCTTGGCCAGGTGAGTGCAAGCCCCTAAGCCCTTCCCAGAATACTGCACAACACCAAGGGCTATTATACAGCTTCTGCTGGCAACATACAACTGCAGACAGAGCTTATGCAAACAAGCGTGCAATTGGAATTAGGAAGTTTACAAAGCAAGTTACCACAGTCAGCAGAGTCAGCTCACAGTTAAAACATGACTTTCAGCTGTCTCCGCTAACTGGCCAGGCAGTGCAGAGATGCTCGCTAAGCCCAGAGCAGGTGCTGCGGCACGGTGTTCCCCACTGCCCTGACTGAACTGGGTGTTCATTCGGTGACACTACTGCTGGTGCTGGGCCTGGCATGGCCAGTGTTCCTGTCTCTTATCTTTCACTACTGGCAGCACAAACAGAAGTCTATAAAAGTAGACAAAAATCTTATCACTGGTCACTTTGCTTTCTGCCATTTTGTGAAAAAAAGGACAAGAGAGCTTAACTGAAATTATGAGAACACAACTCTGCCCTCAACCACACCTTAACAGGCAGGTGAGGATGAGGCAGGCTGTATGGACCTGCCCCTTTGAGTCCTTATGCTGTCTGTGCCTAGTGTAGGGTATGAGTTCCCTAAAGCTCTGATGCCTCTTCCAGCTGTGCTTAAATTAGGACAAGACTCAGGAATAGATTCCTATCTTCACCTCCCTTCTTGTCCTGGCTTGCCTGGGCAGGAACGGCACCACAGCAGTGCCACAAGGGGATGAGAGCAGCTCCCCAGGGTAAGCAGAGCCACCGCAAGCCAGCACACACCCACATCAACATCACCCATCAAAACAGGGATTCCAGCAGCTCTGCAGAGAGGTACCTAAAAATTCACTGGTAGACATTTAGCTTACGCAAAGATGCTCATTCAAGTACAGCACAACGTAGGTGACACACGGCATTCTTCAAGATAAAAGAGGTATTGCTTTACCTTGTGTAGTCCATGATCGTGTTCAGACGATGCGCTATAGTTAATACAGTACATTCTTCAAATTGAGACTTTATTGTTGACTGTATAAGCTTATCTGTTTCAAGATCAACAGCAGCTGTGGCTTCATCTAGAACCAGGATTTTGGACTTCCTGAGCAGAGCTCGAGCCAGGCACACCAGCTGGCGCTGTCCCACACTACGCAGATGGGATGGAAGGGTGGGGAAAAAAAATAAAGTCAGAACAAGTTTGCTGTATTCATTTTGAAGCCCAGTAATCCCTTGTAAGAACTCTTCTAAAATGTAGGTGCCAAGAATCCAGCAAAACAGATAATGTCAGTCTTACTACTTCACAGTAGAGTATCTAACTGCATCTGAAACTATACCCCTCTCACAATGAAGTCCTGGAAATGTAGTAAGAGAATATACTAGAAACAGTTTCAGCATAACTGCATCAGCCAATGCAGTGTCGAGGATTGGACTTTAGATGATTTCTATAGACTGGCACAAAAAGCAAGCTAACAACTTCTTTAGAAAAAGTGCATCTTTTAGGCAAGAGCCACGGTAAGTTAAGTGCACCCACTACAAATAGCAGGCTGCAGCTACTAAAATCCTTCCCAAGACTGCCCAAGCTGTCAAACCTTGCAGTGTTCTGAACGCTTCTTAAATTACTTACGTTCCCAAATTTATGTTTGAAACATAAATAAAACCTAGTTGGTTGATTGCCTGGTCATACGCTAAGAATTCTCCAACTCCTGCTTCAAATGCTCATACAGGGGTAGGAGTAGCCCCACATTGCATTGCTATTGCTAAGGTCTAACTACATATTGTCCCAGGGGAGCTGTAGGGTTTCTGCAAATGGGACGTCTAGTTGCAGATGGGAGGGCACAGACACCCCTCTCAGTTCTCATTTAGTTCTTAAGGCAATTTTCACAAACATGTTTTTTTGACATACCTGAGGTTCTCTCCACCTTCAGCACACTCATGATTAAGTTTATCAGGAAGGGACGATACAAAGTTTTTCAGGTGAGCCAATTCCAAAGACCTCCAAATGTCTTCATCAGAGTGTTGATCAAAAGGATCAAGATTCATACGCAGAGAGCCAGAAAACAATATCGGATCCTAGTCACAGAAAGAGGAATTGACAATATAGAAAGAACATGGCAAGTGCTTAAAAAAATATCTCTTAGACAGTGAAAGGAAAACCTGTCCAGATGCAGTTGCAAGCAAGCTAATCTACTGAATTTCAGAGTGAGACCTCACTTTTTCCAGCAATAGCAAGATACCCTCCCTCACCCTTATTCCTCTTGGGGGCCTGGCATCTGCCTTCTGCAGACTCTGGCACTCCAGACCCTTCCATGAGTCAATAACTCATTAACCCAAAAGGAAAAAAAAAATTAAAAGGGGAAAATAAATAAAAACAACCAGCCAACTTTCTTTTTATTGGGCTACTACTCTAAAGAACAAGCACTCCCTGCCCAACCTTCTGTCAGCAGGGACTACTAGGTCAATTTGCCACTTCTTTGTGAATTACACCACCGGTAAATAGTTTGAAAGTCTGCTGCTGCAGTATTCATGAAATGAGTGCATTTTATTCTTGGACATGGAAAAGGACTCCTTTGGAAACATTTTCGATCCAGTAGAGTCAGGCTGATGTGAAGTGATCAAAAGCAGAAAGCAAAGTCCCTCCAGATTTCCAAAAGCAGTGGTGCAGAAAACCTCTTACAGCGTACTCACTTTCTGCCAGTGTGCTGCAATGGAGTTATATAAACACACTTTATAGTCTTACTTTGAATTAGAAGAGGCAGGTAATAAAGGCTATGAAGGAAGAACAAGAAGACTTTTGAGACTGTAAGTTCAGTGCTTGTAAAGACCTATTTCCAAACGTTTGGTACTATCAGCCCCACAGTTGCTGGTCTAGACTGTGATGGTTACATGCAGATTTCTGTGATTGAACAGTACCGTGTAACTCGCCAACAAGATCTTGCCAAACTCAGAATGCTTTGTATAAAGGCCCAAAGAGTGCATATCAAGCCTGAAATCGCAATGCAAAATCCCAAACCTCACAACTAGACGATGCAGTAACTTCACTCCATTTCTAAGAAGAATGGAACTAAAACGAAAGTGGAAACTGATCTCTAGAAAAACTCACCTGAGGCCTCTCCACAAGTGGAAATACACAGACTTTACTTCTCCTCTACTGGCCAAAAGAGCAATGGTCCCAGTTAACTAAGGACCCAATCAAACCCCCCATTCAGGCTAAGCTGTCTATAGCATTTAAGTGATCAGCATGGGATGCTGACAAAGCCCACGAGTCTAAGGGTTTTGCTTCCACATCACCACATGGCAACAGACAAGCTCCTGCTTGTTACCAGCGCAAGCGACTCAAAGCCAGCCTAGGAAATAAAATCTTGGCTTCAAGTCCATGGAAGAACATGCTGAAATATATTCTCTCCAGAACATTACAGAAATGGCATTGTTATGAGTTCTGGTAATGGCTGGATTTAGCACCTACTTGAGGGATGATGGTGATCTTGAATCGTAGGTCATGGAGTCCTATCTTTGCAATATTAATTCCATCAATAATAATTTCTCCTTCAGCTGCTTCATTAATTCGAAACAAACCTAAAGTAAGTGAGGATTTTCCAGCTCCTGTTCTTCCAACTATTCCAATCTGTTGGGAAGAAATAGAGGAACAACTTAGTCTGGGGAAGAGTTAAAGCATTTCCAAGCACCTGCCTGCAGTGGACATATTTGTAGAAGGTATTGCTCAGATATCAACACCCCAAAATGACATAAGAAATGCAGGCTGATGAAACAGGAAGAAAAATGACTGGATATGAAAGAAACAAGGGCAAAAAGCAGTCGAAATTTGCAATCCAATCACAGAAGTTTTCAATTTTTCTAGAAAGGCAGATGGCATTGAGTAGAGCATGCCAAGGTTTCCCTAATCCTTTGTTTGGTTCATGCTTCACAGTTATAATTGCTGACTTGACATTTATCTCGTCTGAATTTATAGCAAAAAATATACCAAAAGCACTTGTTTTCATACCAAATGTTTTGTTTCTCAGATAGATTGAGGTCTTCACCAATTGTTTTCTTTTTTTAAAAAATAAATATAAAATTTGCTACCATGGTCAGCTGATGAATCTCTTGCTATCTGCCCTTTCTAAACACTCTTGAGATACTATTCTTATATATATATATACACACACACACTTATATATACTATCTACTATTTGTAGGTAGAAGGTGTGAGCTCAGCAAAACTGCAAATGCGTATTTGGATACCAGAAATAAGGAAGCGGTAGATCTGTCTTGCAGCAACCTGTTATGCTGCTATGCAAGATCACACTATTATTAGACATCAGAGAACCCACTCAGGACAGGGCCAGGATGCGTGTGAGTGCACGTGCAAGGAAGCAATAGGGGACAACACACACGCACACACTCACACACACATCACCATCAGTTTGGCCAGATCCAGAGAATCTACTCTGAAGTTCCATCTTTTTCTGAGGCAAATTCTGCCTCACTAGATCAGGGCTTCCCCCCTCTACTTAGTGCACTGCTCATTTTCTTGAGACTAATTAACTTCATCTCTCTGCAACCTGTACTCCTCTTTGCTTACAGCAAACAAATTAACAAGATTCCTGGGAAGGGGAGAAAAGGCAGCATAAACCTCACTTCTTCATGAAATTAGACCAGAACATACCTCACAAGCCCATGCAATAGCGTATCTTTATTGCATGACGCAGAACACACCTTGGAAAAGGTAAGAGCCCACTGTATCTGCCTCTTACAGTAAGTCTGATTCTACAGAAGCTCTTCTAGTTCTTAAGAACCCAGGATACACCACAGAACAGGGTTAGACCTCTCTTTGGCTTACATGTGTGGGCTTATAAACAGTAACACTCTACTGTAAATTCAGTTTCATTACCTTCTCACCCCCATTTATAACAACATTTATGTTTTTCAGAACCAAATCCAAGTCTTCACGGTAACGTAAACCATAGCCTCGAAACTCAACCTTCCCCTCCTGGGGCCAGGTACTCGCTGGTGCAGTTTGTTCAATACTCCATTCAGCCTGAAAGAACCACACAAACATATTTGATCAGTTCCTCCTTCAACCAGACATGGACTCACCAGGACTTGAGGAAAGCAATTAAGAAAAATCCTTGTTAGTGTCTAATTTGCAAAAGGAACTGTGATGGGAGGGGAAGAGGGAAAGAGCTGCCCCAAGGTAGATGGAAACAGTCTGTGTGGCCAAGGCTTTACTATCACAAGTCCCTCTTGCTGCATAAACTTCTTTTACAAATGGCTGAATCATACAGGCAGGATGTAATCAGATAACGGTAAAGAAACCATTGGGGAAGCCAGATACACAACTGCAAGTAGTTCAACTGAGACATAAGCACTAAAATACTAACAAGCTAGTAAAGTAAACAGCTGTCTCAGCCTCCCACAGAGGTGGAAGAGGAGAGTACATATCCCACTGTATTCACAGCCAGTGCCAAATAAAAAGGCTATTAACTGTATAAACACTGGTCTACTACCAGAACCTGAGAAGAAAAACTAGGAAGGGTCTTCATAAGGTTTGGCTGCAAAAGCAGTGACTCAAGTCAGGTTCAAGCGACAGACACGGCAAAAAGAAGCCATGAAGAACTCTGGTCTGTAGCCAAAAGAGGCACAACTGCAGATGGAATGAGTTGTTAGGTGATTTGAATCAAAACAAGACAAAGTAAAACCTCTTTACTTCCCACCGTGAGAGCAAAATGAGAAATACAAATTTAAAAAAAACAACATTCACGCACCTAGGAAACCAAAACATTTGTACAGCTCCACTGTTTAGCCCAGGGCAGAACAGCTCACATTCTAAATAAGGCTGTGTACGTTGTGGTTACATCTCAAGAGCACCCACAGGAACTACCCACCAAGACACAGCCTGTCCCAAGAGGGAGGGCACTGGCGGCACTAAGCTCTACCGCACCCATCAGCTTCGTGGCCATGCCCAGCTGCACTCCCCAGCCCGTTCGGCCAGGCTGTGGGTGACACGTCAGAACAGGGTACTGACTTCCACAGGTGTGATGGACAACTCAACATACCTCCTTCTCCATTTCAGCATATTCTTTGACTCTTTCAACAGCAACGATGTTGGTTTCCAGCTCAGATGACATGCGAACCAGCCAGTTTAAGTATGCTGTAATCTGCAAGAAGGAAAGTCTAGAGGCAGTTTACGCTATGTCATCTGCAATAAACAAACAAACATGAAACAACCAAAGCACTGAAAGTTCATGGAATACAAACACAGACAAGATCTTGACTAATCAGTGCTGGACAGGAGATAGTTCAGATCCCTTTAATTCGCAGAGGATGAGTCATCTTGGCCACATCCCCTCTCGCAGGCAAGGCACAGAAGGAACTTCCCAGCATCTTTCCACATGCTATTTGTAGTTATTATTCTCTTCCTACATTCCTTATATTAATTTTCCCTCCAAAGCTGTAGCAGTGTTTTGACTTTGAGATGCAAAGGTAAAATTACCTGCAGTGAGTAGGACACTGAGAGGCCAACCAGTCCTGCACTGAGTTTGTTGCGTGCGATCACTGCAAACAATGCTGCAAAGAGGACGATACAGTTCCCCACATACTCCAGACGGACAGCCAGCCACCTGCAAGACAAAAAACACCCCATAATACATCTTCCTGGCAATTCACCCCCAGAGAATTAGGAATGTGGTCAACCAACATTGTGTAACACATCTTGCTTTTTTAAAAGGTTAATAATATGGCATCTGCGTATGGCCAGTGACACAGGATCTGCAAGATAACTGAGGTCCTGCTACAGCTACAGGCATCCTAAATTAGTAAACCTTTCAGGTATGTAAATTCCTGTCTTAGTTCAGAAAGTAGTTGTGGTTCACTGGGATCAATGAATCAAAACTTTTTAAGGAAGTATTACCCAGAAGTAAGGCAGGAACTCTCAGAAAGAAAAGAAATTCAGAAGTAATCTTAATTCCATCACAGACATTTAAAAATGCAAAACATCTGTGAAACAGGTATATCCACACAGGCTTCCCTACCCCAGACAAGTGTGCTGAAGGTTGTGACTGATAAGGGGCACAGGCAGCAGAACCACAGCCTCCCTACATAACTGCCTTTCAATACTTCAACCCCACAGTTACCTGTTTGCAACGATGCTTGGATAATAAGCTTTCTGATTTTCATCCACTTTCATGTCGTTCTGCGTTATGAAACGTTTCTGCTCCTCAAAGGCTCGAATGACACTGACTCCCAGGAGGGTCTCATTGAAGTGAGAATAGACAGGAGAACGACTGACAGACTCAAGGCGTTTGAGCTGGCGAGAAGTGGCCACATAAAATCTCTGTAAATCAGAGCATGAGAATTATGGTTACATCCAGACTACATTTGAAAAGACAAAAGGAATCATAAGAGATTTCCCTGCCATTTGGGCTGTTAGTTACACAGATTCAACTTGCACATGGGAATACATGCCTTCTCCAACGCTTTTAGGTTTAAAAATACCATTACGTACGCTCTGCTGTCTTTAAACAATGGCAAATCAAACCATCTCATGCAATAGCCATTTTCTCCTCTTTCTCTTCTCTGCCACCTTAGCTCAACAGTATAAAACACACACATCACTGCCTTTAAGGTTCACTAACGGAGCCTGATAGAGTCACTAATTCAAGAGTCAAAAGTCAAAACCAAGCTGTTTATCTGCGGTCTGTACTGGCTCTTCTAGATTTCTAAGAGCAAAGCGGGAGTGAAGTAAGCACACCCTGCCTACATAAGACAGGAGTGAAAGGTTGGTATTGTTTCTCTTGCTCTGTAAACAAATATTCTAACAAAACATCAGCAATGCAAGCACACCCCTCTAAAGGCTATTCTTGTTTGTAACAAAGTTTTAGAAAAGCCTGTACATTTTCCATATCTGGGGTCTGAGCCACAAGCTATACAAAATTTGCCTCAGAATCTTAATGGCATGTTTATAAAATCTGCTTAGGTATTAAAGGATTAACTTCTGCACAGAAGCCATTCTGCACTTGACAACTGAAGGAAATGCTAGGCAAATGTCAGCTAATCAATAAACCATGCAAAGCACAGTCAGTCAAGCACGACTTAAGTCAAACACATTAAAATCTATCCCAGTGCAGAGTCAGAAAAGAGCTGTCTTAAATAACAGAGGATGAGTGAATGCTGGTCCCAGTGCCCCCAAGTAAAACTCCTACCTGCACAAACAAGTAGACAAGTCCTAGAGGGGGAATAATGACAGCAGCTATAGGTGTGGCCAGCAAAATGATGATACAAGCCCCAATCACGTTAAATGTCGAGCCCATGAACATCTTGATGATTGGTGGAATAGTGGAGTCAATAGTGTCTATCTCCTTAGAGAAACGGTTCACCAGATTTCCACTGGGTGTACGCTCAAAAAAACTCATTGGAGACCTGAGGACATTGTGCAGCAGGTTAAGGTGCAGGTGTCGTGAAGCAAATATTCCTCCTATCGACACAACCATCGAGTAGCCAAAGACAGCAATACCTAGAAAAGAAGATTTTTTTTTTTTTAATAACTGCTTCCACTTTATCCTTGATTTTGTCATCACTTAAAATTAGCACATCTCTAGTACAATAATCCTGAGAACTGGAGTTGCTAGAAGCAATTGCTGAATCTCCGTAACGTAATTTTAAAAAAATTATCATGAAAACATAGCATTCTTCTCATGGAAAAAGCTGTTTCTCCATTACAAAATTTTGTGTAATATTTGAGCACTGTCCTTGAGTGAAGAATACTGAACTTTAAGGTGGCATTTAGTTTTTATGAAAGCATTTTTATGGCAGTTCTGAAGTGTGCTGTTTGGGGTGTTAGGTTTCATGGTGAACAAACATTGACCATAAAGGGGACATATAAAAAGCTGCTGACCTAGCCTCCCTGTGGTGCCTTGGATGAACCCTCAAATGGTCAGAGGAAACATCAGCCCACACTCCTCACCCAGGCTGTGGCTGCACAGGAGGCAGCACAGCCGTGGCCTGCTGTGACAAACTGTCCCCACAACCAGGGTAGAGTGGTTCGCTAACAGGCCAAGGAGCCATCTCCTGGGTCAAGCGATTCGTCACCAACTGCTGGCTCATCAGCCCCTATAAAGCACTTTCATTTCTGGTTTGTACAAACAAAAGAAAACCATATTCACTAACTGAAGAATTTTTTAGGTTGGTTTGTTTGCCTTTTTTTTTTATTCACTCAAGTTTTTCATCTCTCTACAAAGGAGAAAAAAAAACCCCAAACCCACATTCAAATAAGTTCTAGGGATACAAGGTCACCAAAACCATTACAAATGTTCTGAACCAGCTAATCTTAAAAGAGGTAAGACCAAGCAAACCTTGAGAAATTCCCAGTGCTCCATACACTCCTAGTCTGACATCTGTGTACTGCTGTGTCCCATTGATAACAGGATCATCTGTCCATAAACTTAGCCAGTAGTTGGAAGCCAGGGAGGCTACATGATTACACATAAAGAGGAAAATGCTCAAGAAAGAGATAAAGAGTCCAATTGCTTTCATGTAGTCCCAGTACACTGTTGCCTTTACCTGAAGACAGAAGGAAAAAAAATAATTAAATATTGATTTTTGCAGATTAATTTTCAAAGCCAGCAATTCCTCCTTCTTCAAATGTTATTTAAAGTCAGTATCCCTGCATCAGGCCAGAAAAAACACTACAGTTGCACTCTAGAGAGGCACTGCTTGAGAACATAAGCTGCAGTGTTCTATGGAGAAGTGCCAAACTCAACATTTCTTCAGGGCAGGCACACATCATCTTTCCCTTGTCTTCCAAGGAAAGGGAAGGGTAGGGAGAGAGCTGCCTGAAGTAACAAAGAGCATTAGTGCCAGAGCCAAAAACTTCACTGTAGAGTTTCAGCTTTTGGCTTTCTCTTTTTACCACAAAATTATATAGTCTTTAATTAAATCCTTGCTCCACATGGCTTGTAACCCGTGATCTATCTTTAACCAGAGGATTCAATCAACTCCGCTAGGAGGTGCAACGGCCATTTTCCCAGGAACTTCACTTTAAGGTTTCTCAGAAAGCCCTGGGTATCCTGGGATTAGATCCTTGTGTCTACAGTGGAAAGTTGGCTTAAATTCATCTGAGTTCGCTCCAGCTCCACATACTGAAAGGGCAGATTTCATTAAGTCACCTAATTTGTCACAACCTCTCACCAAGAAATAGCTGCAAGGTTTTCACTACTTCTAAACTTTGATGTGGTCAGGCCCATCATCTTACACAAAACTTTTGGTGTCAGCACTCTTTCTGCACACAAAGCTGAGGCTCAGCTTTCAGAGCAGACGGCACAGCAACACAACAAGCAGCAAGTCCAAGAATCCACTTAGACCTTTCTCATCCCAGTGATACAGTCTTTGAATGCTATTTTCTTCTGAAGCCTGAGGATTTTTCTGAAACCAAAAGAGAGTGCAGGAAGCAGGAATGGGAGACCTTAATGGGAGACCTTACCCTCCCAGTCTTCGCTGTGTCCGCCTCCGTCAGTTTCCAGGAATTCTTTTCAGCAAGTGGCTTCTGCAGTTCTGCTGTGCTGCTCTGGTGCTGTGACTTCCCAGTGTCTCTGCTGTACGTTGAAGAGTTACTGAGTTGCCTGTTGGAAGACATTTACTCTTCAGTCTTAGCATCATACAGGCCAGGTGTTTACTTAATAAACAGACTTCAGCATTTCACAGCTTCAAGTCAGCGACTTATGTTATCCTGGTGATAACCTCCTAACTAGTCACCACCAAGCCACTGGTTACTAGTGCTTCCCTCCTCCCCCACAGCACACTCCCTAAACCTCCTCCATGACATTCAGCTCTCAAGTATCCATCTTCAGATACACGTAACAGCCTAGCCAGTCAAAGAAAGCTTGGTTGAGCAATCAAACTCTAAAAGAAGAATGCTTGGCAATCATCAACATTGGTCTTCACAAATCCTATCATCATAGTGCAGCCACTGGAGTGCAAAAGGGTACCCACATTGGAATTAAAACAGGCAATTTTACTCCCAGGCACTCATTTGCTTCCAGAAATACACGATCTCTAGAGCACCATAAGGATAAGACGTAGACTTGAGACTGGTTTGGGGAAGGTACAAATCACAATGATTGCCTTTGGCCTCTCTCAAGCATAACAGCAGCTGTGCCAGGTTAGACTACAGGTTCATTTAGCACTTCACCCCATCTGACAGCAATCAACTCAGAAGCCTTGGGAAAGTGTATGAAAGCTGGACTATATCACACTCTTCCTTCCCCGTGAGCCAAATCCACGGTACCTTGCCACAACACAACTCTTTCTTCGCATGGAAAGCAGAGTAGCACAAGTAGTACAAGAGCTCAGTGTGTGCAGACACACATGAGCAACAGTCTGTACCAGCAGCTGGACTGGGGCTGCAGCCAGTGAAGAAGATGCCCAGCTGCTGGCAACTGGGGCAACTGGGATCCAGGGGCAGCTCCTGCGGGCAGACTGAGTGTCTGAGCCCAGCCTGGGAAGGGATCCACCTTGTACATGCACATATATTCGTTCTCACTAGCGAATCCCCATCCCGCTCAGCCAGAGGTAGACACAGGATGAGGTGACCAGGTGCTGTGTTTGCGGTGGTGCCCCAAGTGCCTGTGATCTGTGTGGCTGGCAATACATACATGGGGTATGTATGTTGTGTATGTATGCTCCACATGTGTGTGCCTGATGAGAGGGCATCTTCAGCCTTGCTGCTGCTGAGACGAGGCGGGGGAAAAGAGACTACATACCTGTGCATCAGCTTTCCAGGGGCTTCATTCACAAGGACTCCATTTTCTATAGGCTTTACTTCCTTTCCAGATGGACTATTTGTATCTGGGAGGGGCAAAAAAGTAAACATGAAAATAGTAAGCAAAAAGATAAAAAGATCTCCTTTGAATCCCAAACACCAGGTGCAGTCCTATTGTGCAAACAAAGGAGGAACACAAGTAAGTACTTCCATATATTAATTGACCAGGTGAACAAATCAGTTCAGTTTCACCGCAAACAGAACTAGTTGCCAAGACAGGGAACATTCATTTCTCTTATTACTGACCTACATTTGGTAGAAAAACAAAGTGCAATATAATTACAAGGACATACTAGATGTTAAAGCATGCAACACCAAGTCACACTATGACTCACTCTGTGGAAAAAAAAAACCCAACCATCCAACCACTTCTTTTTAAACCACATCTTTTACACAGTTAACTATAAATTATCTTCATTTTTGAATGCAATCAGAAGACATTCCATTAAATGGAGTGAAGCTGTAAGAACAGAAGGCATGTGCTATTAACTTTGACCCTTCCTGCAAAATTAAGCAGGAAGCAACATGGAAAAGCCTGGTATTTTTAAGCAACCATAGGAATCAGATTAATTTTAGCAAAAGATCTTTCTATGAAAGTCACTTCTCAAAAAAAAGTCTTGTTTTCCCACAACATCCCATTTGTAACAAGATGCAGCACATCCAAGACAATTGCCTAAAACACTTCACAAAACCTGTCAGCTCGAAATATTAAGCTTTCCCTGAGCAACAATTAAGTGTAATACAATGCCATGAGCAAAACTTGTAGGTTCAAGTCATGCAATAATTTTCCTAATACAAACCAAATGACTGACTCCTAAAACATTAACTGTCAATTAAATGGAACTCTGTTTTCAAATATGAAAGTTAATTTAGGATTTGTAACAAAAAAAAAATAATTTTGCATTTTAAAGGTTTATGTAAACAAAAACCCCACCTGCATCTATTCAAAAGATACACAGGAAAATTTGTGTAGATCTAGAGTCTGAAGCTTTCATGGTTTTATTGTAAAGCATAATATAGCATAAACCAGTTCACCAATGTATTCTGTAGACTGCTTGAATACAAAGCCGTTCCCTCACATGTCTGAAAACTGAACATGGGTTCACTACTCAAAAAGCCCAAAGCTAAACTGTTCAGTATGGTCTCAAAACACAAAAGGGCAGAAAATGTGAAAGTGAAGAGTTCAATGATGTAGTTTTTATTTTTATTTACACAAATGAGAGTGGACCAATATTGGACTGCTGGTTGTTTTAAGCACTTGACAGCACTTCCTTTGAAAGGCTCCCATAAGAAAACCAGCGAGCATTGCAGCGTCGCACTGCTTCAGATCATCACTGAAGTTCTAAACCCATATAAACAAAACAATGCCACAAAGAAACATCCTGCCCTAACAGCTCTCAAATTTGATTTCACATTGTAGGCTACAAAGATTTCCTGCTTGTACTGCATTTACGTCTTGAGAACAAAAAACACTGAAGATTGCCATAGTAAATCTGGGACGCGCATCCAGAGTATAAGCTCACCAATGAGGGCTCTGCTGAAACACGTGTCCAGCTCTAAAGAGAACAGCAGCACGTATGAGAACAAAAAGGACCTTTGGGACTC
Organism: Baryphthengus martii; assembly: GCA_013396935.1. Taxonomy (NCBI): domain Eukaryota; kingdom Metazoa; phylum Chordata; class Aves; order Coraciiformes; family Momotidae; genus Baryphthengus; species Baryphthengus martii. The sequence continues at coordinate 1,295,942 of VWZK01021692.1, read as the reverse complement.
GATCGTGAACAAAGCCTCTCTGGGCATCCTTACTACACTCCTAAGTCCAGGGTGCATCTTTAAAGCTTATGTAAAGTTTTCTCATCGAAGCGTTTGAGATAAAGAACTGCCATCGATAAGTTATCTACAAGTTGACACACCAACTGTTGTAATCTCACACAAACAAGTATCATGCAAACCAAGCAGATACCTTCCATTGTGCAGACAAAATTCTTCTAATAATGACTCAATCACTCCTAAATGAACTGAAGTTGTTCATATTACTCCAACACAAGCACTAACATAAAGCCACGCGGCAAAAAGAGTTACCTGTTTCCAGAGGATGAATTGTTCCTTCAAATGAAAGCTCTGAGTCTAAAAGTATATATAATTAACTTTTTCCAGAACACACTCAACCATCTTCAGTCTTTACAAACATAAACACTTCCAACTGGCACAACTTAAGCCATAAAACCATAAACGCCCAAGGCAGGACCAAATTGCCCGCCATGGACCTCTTATAATCTCAAGCCTCATATATCATCAAAAAATGACAACCTTGTGAAAGAAAAAAAACAAGCAAAAACACAAAACCAAATCAGATGGCTACAAGTGAGCAACAAAGAAACTTCCTTTCTTTCAAGTTATGCACTAATGGCCTCATATTCACAATGACAGAAAATCCTCACTATGTACTGGGAACTACCAGATTCATTTTCCCCAGTGGTGGGGAAGAGACTTCATTCCAGAGTCTTAAGAGTCCCTGGCCTATGCGAAAAGATGCCAAGCATCATGTTTCCAAGTAACAGCTTTTGTCCACATGACTATGTCTCTCCTCCCACAGCTCTGCTAGTTTGCTTTTAGTCATGCAATTGCAACCAGGGAAGGAGAGCTGTGGCAGCAGAGGTTTACCTAATCCCATCTACTGGGTAGTTCCCAGTCATCATCCTGCATAGACAGTTTAGTAAGAAATAGTGAGATACTTCACTCAAGCAGTTATCAGACAACTGCAGAGAACCATGGCAGAAGACAAAGCACTGGTTCACTTTCCAAAGTAAGATTCAGTATTTAAACAGGGAAGCAAAGTAACTTAGTTTTGTGTAAAGAACTTCAAAACCTACTATGCACATGGAAAGGGGAGGGGACAAAGGCAAAAACAGTAAGGCTATTAAAGGAGGCAAATCTTTGTACTAGTTAACTTGTTAACTTCCTAGGGAAGCGCAGAGAAATTTAATTTGTCTCTGGAAGTCTCGTACACGGAAGACTGCAAGTCTGACTGTGCCCAAAGTACCTCTAAGGAGCACCTACGGAAAACACACAGTAGTTAGCCTGATTCTGCTTCCATAAAATCTCCTCACACAGTGTTTTTCACAGTGGGAGACCCTACCCGTACAGCACTCGCTGTTTATAGACAGTGCCCGCCCAAACAAATGTCCCAGTCTGCAGAGCAACAAGAGACATATGAAGAGACCTTTCCAAGAGGAGAGCTAGCCTTCAGCAGCCTACATCCTGACCTTGAGCCTTAGCTGGACACATCACTTCTAAAAACAATTCCCCATCCTTCATAGCTGGATGCATGAGAGTGAGTCAGAAGAAGATGCCACCTTGCACATCCAGGAAACAAACTGCTCATTCAGAGCCTCCAAGGGCAGTCTGTGTTATCAGCCTAGATAGTAGAGGGCAGCCTGAAGGAATAAGGCAGACCATCACAGCCCTGATAAAAGAGACTTTCAAATGAACATCAGGAGCAGCCCCTTGCCAAAGGCAGCCATTCGACACCCCTTTAACACTTCACAGCTTCATCCCTACAGCTAAATGTGGCACCACTTTGTGTGAAGTAGACTAAAAAGTGCCTCTGCTTTCCCTCTAGGGAATGGGTGGGATTCAAGAGTTTTCCAAGAGGAAGATGAAGGGAAATGCGGGGTCAATCCCTTTCCTGTCCAGCAGAGCCAGCTCTGCAGCACTCAGCAGCAGGCATCTGCTACCAAACAGGCCTCAAGCACATGATGGACAACATCTTAACCCCATTTGGCACAGTACAAGCACTCCTCATACTTTTCAGTGTGTGAGCATGTGGAAGAGTGTCAGAAAAATCACCCCAGGCAAGCCCCTGAAGAAAACAGGCTGGAAGCAAGAGACTAAGTTCCCTTACTAATATCCAATACCGCAACCATCTACAGGTTAAAAAAAAAAAAAAAAAAAAAATTTAAAAAAATATCCATTTCGTAAAGCAGAAGCAGGAGTCAAGGACATCAGCTAGAAAAAATGAGCTGTTTCCTCCCCATCCCCAAAAGAATTATCTGCATAAAGATGACATACCCCAGTAGCCACAGGAAGGGTGTATAAAACCCAGCTGGCCTTTACTTGATCTCACAATCATCTGAATTTTGCTTTTAGAGGAATTTTAATACAGATCTGCTTCACATTTCCTAAGTTTTAAGAAAGAATGTGTGTTTAATCTTACAACCTTCAACACCTTCCAGAAATAAGCACCTCCACCCGTAGGTACAACACAAGAAATACTAATTTCTTTTAACTTTCCTTCCACTACTACTATTTTTCTTTTAATGTAACTCCCCTAACATACCACACCACATCTTATCCCAAGAGAATGTATCTGTAAACTTACCGCTGTTCTCTACGCTTTGTTCAGCATTAGCATATGTACGAAGAAACTCGGCAAAAGCCCCGTCTTGCTTCAGCAGCTCCTGGTAGGAGCCCATCTCAGAGATTTCTCCATCAGACATCACCAGAATTGTATCCATTTGAGGCAGATAGTTAATTGCGTGGGTTACCAAAACCCGTGTCTAAATAATAGAAGGAAAAAAAAAAAGTTCTTCTAACATGTTAAATTAGTGAAGATAATAGTTGGATTACTGTTTTTGCTGTTTCAATTCTGTGTATACTACGGTAGTAACTATGGACAGACATGCAGCATTCGTAAGAAAACCACTGTCCGTGTCTTGATTTTTCCATCAAAGAAATCGTGAATTGCAGAAACCAGAGCACATTTCATTACAAAATTTCATTGGTTTATAAAACTCCTCTAAAAATCTCAAAAGGATCCTTTCATTTTTCAGATGTTTAAATCAAAGGTCTGAATATGCAACTTGACAAACTTGAAATCACTTGAATTTAAACTAAAATAAATCTTTCTCTAGAAACATTATGACATACTTTATTTTTCAGGATTCCTTTTGGTCCAATAACTTTTTCAAAAATATGTTTCCCAACATGAGCATCAACAGCTGATAAAGGATCGTCAAACAAATAGACATCTGCATTACAGTAAACTGCCCGAGCAAGACTGACTCGCTGCTTCTGTCCTCCAGACAAATTCACACCCTGGGGAAACAAGAAAATAATGATCCATTATTTACAGCTCCAAAGAAACTTCTTGCTACAGTTTGTGAAGTCATAGGTGGTTTATGCAAATTAGAGAAATTTCAGCATTGTATGAAACAACTCTCCATCACAAGTAATTTCACTGCCATGATAGCATAAGCAATCTCAGCCAAAATCCTCTTGGAAGGAAGCACATATATTAAGTTCTCACTGTCAGTAAGGGTAGTCAAAAAAGTGTCTCTGCTAGGCTTGTAAAGCAATTAACCCAGACTCACCTAACGAACTCTCTACTGAGGTTATTTGCTCTCTCAGCTGCATTTCCGCATTACCGCCTCTAATTTAGAGAACAAATTTGGTTGGCCTGCTGACCAATAAGGAAAATAAAGCTGCACACTTTACTGAATCTGAGGGTGTCAGTTGGCAGCTATACCCCACCTAGAACTAGTTAGTAGACGAAAAAAACATATCCCTACATATATATGCCTGTCTTCTGGGGAACATCAGCTTAGCAGAATGCCAAAAAGGCCACATGGATAGGAGTTGCCCGACCCTGCTCCCATAGCAGAGCACTACAATATCTATGCAAGTTTCTAAAACCCACAATTGCACATACTTTTGCAATCAAAGGTCATTTTTGGGGTGATGGTTGGTTTTGTGGTTTGTTTTGAGGGTTGGGTTGGAGCAGAGGATGTTTGCTTGTTTCAAATGAAGCTGAAGTGCTTAGAAGACTCTTCTTCTCTCTGTGTTTTTATAGATTTTTCTGCTCTACGACCATGGTAACTTGAAGACAACTAAAAACTGTCATTGCAAGACATTTTTGCATTTGTAATTGAGGACAGGTTTCCTCCCCTTGGAGGCTTAAAGACAAGGAAAACATATCGTTCTAACTTGTGTCTTATTCTAAAGGGTTTCAGGTTTCTACTGTGAATGTTTTAAATTTAATACAACTTTAAGGTAGACTAGAAGTTATACGGCCTTAACTACAATCAATAGCACTGTTAGGGTAAAGTAGGTATTTAAATACCTTTTCTCCTATTTCTGTTTTGTCTCCTGTAGGCAGAATCTCTATATCAGGCAGCAGTGCACAAGCCTCGATCACACGCTTGTACCGGCTCTCATTCATCTCCCTTCCAAAGATAATGTTATCTTCCAAAGTTGCATTCTGGACCCAGGCTTGCTGAGGAACGTAGGCTACTGAGCCCTGCAAGAAAAATAAAGTTCTTATTCAGTACTTTAGACTAAAAGTCTGCGCACAAAGTCAAAGCACAGCAGCGCTTTGTGAAGCGGGCAGTGCTAATCACCTCACAAACTGCTGATAGTCGTTTCAAAACTGCACAAAGTAGTTCTTGGGCTACAGCCTCCTGCAAAATGTTATTTTTATAATCCTCTCTACAAGTGAATGTAACAAAGTGTGTTGGTGGAAAATAAAGGTTTTGTTTCAAACACGGTTCTCCAAGGTAAATCGGGAGGAAACACTTGTGTAGAGAATGTGTGCACAACTACCGAATGTCAAAAGTCATTCATTCTTTCACATCGTTATCATTCACGTTCCGCATAAAACAATTCAATCTGGAATGCAAGTGTTTAACAAATGCACCCCTGCCAAGAGATTTCTGCAGAAAGCAGGGGAAGTTGGCTTTACATAAAAGTCACTTCAAAGGAAGAGACTGAGCTACTGCAAAGTATTTTGCTTTGAAGATTAGTTCTGCCTTCTCTTTCTGTACAAATATTCAGTGATTCAGATCTCATCGACTTTATTTTTCCAGAACACTTTTGGAGGTGACCAAATGTGCATTCTTTAAAATGCAAAACATATTTGTTTTGCTCTTAAAATAAATAATTCTCTTTCCATACATTACAGCAGCAGCAAAATCCAAACCAAGGACTCTTATTTACCCACCTACTTTGAGGTCATTTTTCCTCTGGGAGCTCTGTGTGACAAAGATGTCTGAGAAGGTATAAACTACAACAGCAGCTTTTCCCATGTTTGAGTATCTGGGTGTACCCCCTCTCCTTGTCATTGTCTGACATCTAAGAAGGTATGAATCAATACTGGTCTTCCTCAGGCTGGAATAGGTGTAACAGGGTCTCCCCACCTCATACCTGGCTTCCAACAAGACTCCCCAGAATACTTTCAGATCTCCACCATTCTGTCTAAGCCCAAAGCCAACAGATTTTGACGTTGTTGGGTCACATCTTAACAAGCAATTGCACAGAGTGCAGACTAAGACATATACATGGCTTGCTAAGAAGTCAGGCTAAAAACAAAACCAAAACATCACATTCATTTGACAGGCTGTCTTTTCATCTCTTCACACCACTTGGAAATCTAGAATCCCTCTGGCAATAGCCACAAACAGCCGAACAATTCTTCAGACGCATCACACCTTGACAACCACGTAGCCTTCCTTTTTGTCCATCTCTCCCAGTAATGCAGACAGCAACGAAGACTTTCCACAGCCAACTTGACCAACAACAGCTACCAAGGAGCCTTCAGGAACAGTGAAATTAATGCTGAAATAAAGCGCACATAAATTCAGCCTTGCTCGCTGGCACATCCCAATATTCAAATTAGAGTCCACTGAACAATGTGAACACCCACTGCAAATGCTAACACAGCACAGAAACTTTAACTGTTCGAAACTGCAGACCTCTCATTCAGAAAGCGCTCAGGTCTTCTTATACTTAGAATGTAGCATTTTAATATGTAGCTAGGCAAAAGCGGAAGAAAAAAAGACTAAAAAAACAGCCAACTCTAACACAACCTGTCCAGTATTTCTCTCAAATGTTCTGTGAACATAAACGTAAATATCAACGGATGCTTCCCAGTCAGCATCCTGTCTCTAAGAAAATGCAACTTAAGGTCCAAGAAAGAGCAGCCAAAATTAAGGAAGGGGACAGGGCACAGGGAAGACAGGTTGTAGTTGCATCACCCCGGTTACTTTGTTAGTCACACCATGTGCAAGATTCTTCACTTCCTCCAGCACAGGAATGAAGGGTGGCTACAACAGAGCAAGAATAAGATTTGAAAAGGAAAACTGAGGACATTGTGCAAACACGAAGGACAAGGGCTAATCACGAAGGGTTCATCTGGCTGCATCCTCTAGATGGAGCTCATCCCATCTGCAGCACAAGGCAAGATCTTAAAATCCCCTGAGGCTTTCCTTCCTCCCACTATACCTCCTGCTACTCTCCTTAAAGCATTCCATACATACAATATGTATCGTAAATTCAAGTTCATGAAGCCCCTGGTTTAAAAAAACCACATAGAGAACAGATGTTATGTTATTTGTTCTCATATTCCTTTAAAGCAACAAACTTCTGCATATAGATTTTTATAATTCAAATACAGATTATTTATGATGCATCAAGATTATGAAGCAGAACAAAGGGTACTAATCCTTACCTGTTCAGTAAAGGAGGATCATTTTTGGCCCAGCTAAACGTTGCATTCTTTACAACAATGCATCCTTCAGCTGACAAATAGAAAATGTATATTTAAAAAGCATCAATGCAAGCACATAAATGTTATGCTCTGGATCATATCAATCTAAGCACGCACAGGCAGAAGTATAAAGCTATGTTTCCAGAAGAACAACCACCCACTGCTTACCAAAAACTTGTGTTCTGCTTTTACTCAATTTATCAAGACAGTAGAGGTTCTGAGGTTACATTTAATCTGTAACCAAGAGATACATCAACGTTAATAATACAAAGAACCTGACTTATTCAGCTCCATCTTCCTTTACCCAGCAACTCCACTGCAGCACTGCAAAGTCAGTTCAAGAAACGAGCAGCCTCAATCTGACTTGTGCTTCAAGGGAAGCTTTAGCTAAACTGTCATCATTTGTGTGAAGCCAAGTTACCACAAGAATGACAGGGCAAAATAAAGCAAACTACCAAATAAGATCACCTTGACCAAAAATGCTGCTCAGTGAAATGTCACATGGTGCTGTCACCTGTAGACTTTTACAGCAGTAACTCAAAATATACTACTCCTAATTCAACCAAGTATGCCATAAATACTGAGCCTTAGGTAAATAGTATGCAAGTACAAGTGAACAAAACCAAAAAAAACCCAACCACCAAACAAACCAAAAAAACACCCAAAAAACCCCACATAAACAACCTAACCCAAAACCCCACACTAAAGATTTGTCAGCAATGTACTCATGGTTATCAGCTGACAAAAGGAAGGAAATATTCCCAAAAGGAAGAAGGAGAAAAAAAAAATATTTTAAAATATAGATGGCTGCTTATCAGAAAGCCAAGTGACTAAAGCGATACAGAGCTCAGCTAACTGCATGAGGCAGTGATGGGGATATTTCACTACCTTTGTAAAAAGAAAGTAAAAATCATTGAGAAATGATTGATGTACTTAAAGTCAAGTTTGTTTTGCGAGAAAAAGGGCTTTAGGTTTTCAGTAAATCTGCCTTCAGGCTTATCTATCTCCTAAACGGCTCTATATAAGCGGACCAGCAACACTGCACACAGGGAGTGACGCTGGGAGTAATGCTCTTTGCACAAAACAGAAAGTAGAGGCATTTGCCAGAACTGGGACTTATCCTTTCTCCTTCAAGACTGCTGAAGTGTTACGTGATTGTTCTCCAAAATTCAGGGGTTTGGCACAGCATTAATTATCATTCTGTGAACTGCTACAAATCTCCAACAGCTACACTTAAAACAGTCTAACAAGCAATTTTTAAAGTGACCATCTGTGTCTGGATGCAACCATTCTGTAGCTTGAACAAAGGAGTTGGGAGAGGAAAGAAGTTACTCAAGAAGGCAGTAGAAACTTCAGATAATTTTCATTTTATAAATTCCCTTCTCTGCGTTCTGGCTAAAATTTATCAGTGAAATCCACCAAAATGCAGTAGCTTTGTTACAGAAAGTAGAATAAACACTGCAAAGCCGCACAAAACCAGCACACACTGATTTTCAACATGAAAAGAAACTCACCCTCTGTGATGGGACTCCTGATTATGCTATCTGGATCTAACTCTTCATGGGACAGGAACACCCTAAGGCGCTTCAAGGAGACACTGGCCTGCACAGGAAAGGGATGTAAAATTACCTTATACTCCGCCCACTACATTTAAGAGCTTGTTGTTTCGTACCATACATTTATTACATCAGTATTATGTACTCCGAATCCTTTCTTAAATCCATAGCATAGTTTTTTGGATAGTCGAATTCACACTTCTCAAACCAGAAGTAGTATGGCTGATTTCAGGAACACCCATCCACCCTAACTGGGATTGATGATTCTGCTGCAAAGCACTGAACACAAAGCACTTTACCCAAAGAAAATGCAAAGCCTCCGTTCTGAGGTGACTGAATTTCACTAGTGGACATTCCCCTAAGCACAGGGATGCAATCTTTCCACCCAGTGGCTACTTCTAGAAACAGAAACACCTGTTAAGGATTGAAACCTTACTTCTACTATGTTGCTGATAACCATAGGAAGCATGTTCAATGGAAACCTGAGGATGTTGAACAATGCTAGGGAAACAAATGCCTTCTGAGCATCCAAGATGTTGTTCTTGTCTATTGTGACATACACAGCAAAAGTGGACAAGGCGACCTGAAATAAAGCGTAATGATGACATAGTTAGGATAACATTTATTAAAGCCACTAACTCAGGAGTCACGTAGTTTGACAACTGGAATCAGAGGTCTACATATCAAAGAAAGCGTAATGTTCTGGTAACTTCCTTGTTCCTTTTGTTTTGCAAAACAAACATTTGATTTAAATCTACTATTGTAAAAAGAAGTTGATGGCTCCTCTTGGAAAGGTGTGAAGTGCTCACTTTCTGCACAAAGTCAGGGTGAAACCACTAATGTCCCAGGTTATTTGGGGGCCTCACTGCAGGAGAAGGGAAGGAGAGGAATGATCAACAGTCTTTCTTGCTGCTCTCTTTCAGTTTTAAGGCACTCCCTATGTTACCAGATATCAGATCAGCAACACATGTAGTTACTAACACCCCACTTCTGACCCACTTTGTATTTTGTAGAGACTACCACAAGGCTAGATCTCCAAGTACAGCCCACTTTATGATGGACAGATTGTTTTCCAAGAAACTTGAAATGTTATTGCATTACAAAGATGAAGCCTTATAGTACCTAAATAGTTCGTAACAGAAAAGTTTAAGATCCATGGTGAAAAGGAAGTTACACTTAATTGTTTACATACCTTACAGTTGATGATAACAGTGGTTCAAAAAACCCATATACTTATTCACATGTGTTGAGTAAATCATAGTAAAATTAAATTAAGTAAAACCAAATGTTCACCTTCAGATCTATTCCCTTCACAGTGTTTCTTCCATGGTAACGACCCTGATACCTCAGCATATCACAAGATCCAGCAACTCTTTCCCACAGATTGCCATTTAAAACAAGAAATGAAGGTAGGCTAACCTTTTGCATTCCCCCTCCCACAAGACTTGAAACAATTAGCTCAATTGCCTAAGGAACAGTCTCATCTAAGTACAGAATCCATTGCAGACATTAGCATTTCTGTTAAAAATCTGACTGCTGTGAAGACGTCTGTTGTTCTTCGCATGACAGCTGACTCAGCTGTGCCTGGTACAGTAGCTTGTTTGTACAATCCTTAGTTTGGACAGCCATATCCCAGGAAGAAAGGCCTCCCACAGGGATCAAAAGCAAGACAGAGTCCAAAGAATAACCTCACAAGCAGCATGTCTGCACTCTTGTGTTACCAGCAATTAGTCTGAAATACACCCTTATCAGCACACATAGCAGTAGGGGAGGTACTGCAAAATGAATAGCTTCCTGACACCACTATTTAACAATGTTTTAAAGAGCCTGGCCATGGAAACAGGAGGAGCAGAGGCAATAAAAGAGTTTTGCATGTAAAAAGAGCTTTCAAAGTAAGGACTTGCAAAAATTCTTTAATCCTAAATTCAGACACAAGATATACAAAACAATAAAAATGTGAGAAACAGGACGCTAAAAGCAGCCTTACACTTTGGGCTATATCGATTCTGCCCCAGCAGCACACCTCCTGAGGTGTAGGACCATTGCCACACATTCACAATGTGCTCTTAAAGAGCTAATTGTTACGCAAATTTGTCTTCTTAGACTCCACAGAACAGCACGAAGGAGTCCACCTACAGAGTTTTATTTAGAAACTTCATTTAATAATGTATTTATATTAAAACCATCTCAGACTTCTTTTAGAAAAGCATTCACGTTAAGAATGCAGTTGATGTTTCCTACCCAGGGCATTGCTGCTTCTGCCTTTCATCATGCCCAAAACATAATGTAAACACTAAAAACGTTTGTGGGGAAGGAATCTAAGACTGGAAAGTACACTTAAACACCTCCAACTGGAATAGCACATATTTTATCCTAATGTAGTCATGGCTTTTATTTGCTTCTGCAGACAAGATTAATGGCCCCTTGTTCTAATAGAGTCTGAGGCAATTTTGATGTGATCTCACCATTCTCTCCCTTTTATTAGTTTAAATGTAAGCTGAGATGTTTTACATATCAAGAATATTTTTTTAAAGCAAGAATTTGAAGCAATCCCAGGCTACACAATAGCCTCTCCGCATTGTTCTTAAACAGATGCCAGGAGAACCCAGGCCATAGGTCTGCCTGGTGCACAATGTCCCATTCAGTCAAGGACTCCTATCTAAAAACCTGCTACTCCCAGTAGGAACAGCTACCACCTGGAGGGTACTGTGTATATTAACCTCTTCTAAATCTGACAGTGCATTTAATATTTGAGAACCTAAGAAAACAGCAGTGCCTCTTCACAAGAGATGTGGAGACAAAAGTGTTCCATTTTCCACCACTGTGGAGGGCATTGTGAGTCTTCCACTCTGTACAAAAAAAAAACCACAAAAAAAAAAAAAACACCAACAAAAAAAAAAACAAAAAAACAAAAAAACAAACAAAACCAAACAAACTCAAAACAAGTTCTTGAGCACTGCCTTGGAAAGCATGATCCCAAAAAGGAGAACAGACTTCCAGATTTGTTTCACTTACCAAAAAAGGAGCACAAACCCAAGTGAAGGTTGCCATTGCAGCAAGGTAAGCAGATTTTTTTAGGACTTTGAGTTCTTTCTGTCTGATCTCTAATACCTTCTCTCTGAAGGCTAATTCCCAAGCATAAAGTTTCAGAACTTTAATCCCATTGAGAATTTCATTCATCAGCTTAATTCTGTTGTCTTTGCTCTTCATTTGAGCCACCTAAAAACAACATTGCAAAAAGTAATTAGCAGAGCACAATACTTGGCAGAGCCACAAAGTTCTGAGCTTTGTATTTTGCAATGGCAAAATTTACCTCATTATCATCAAAAGCTTACTAGCTTCCCAAGCAGGAAATCTGAGATGCTATCTGAATAAACAAATATGCAGAATTAACAAGATGTTTTAAACCAATTAAAAGAATCCTTCATGCAACTAAAAATCCGAACAAAGATCAAAACAATTGTGGGACTGGTTTAAATGGGATTAACCCTGCGTCAGGGAGCCCTGGAACTCAGGTTTCTCCTATGTACAAGATACAGTTAAAAAATAAGTCACTATAAACAAGCTTCAGAGATGTACAGTTTGCATCTAACCTCAGACCAAAGTTGAGTTTCCTTCATTTTCAGCACTATCAATGGCTTTCTGGTGATGCACTAAGGCAACAGCTTTCCATTGAGCCGTAAGAAGAAAGTCCATTCTTCAGAAGTTTGTCTTCATGAAGTATTTTAATGAGGGCAAAGCAAAGCTGAAACGATCTTTTGACTCAGCACTAGGCAGAGAAAGTGCACTGCACCAGCACAGCTATCCCAGGCAGCGATTCCCAGGGGCAGTGTGGCTGTGACAGGCCAGATCTCCCTACTCTCCCCTGTGGAAACTAAATGCTGCAGTATATTTTGATGAACATCTAGAGCTATGAGGGTCTATTTAAATAAATGATTCCCTCTGACATTCGGTAAATTCAGTTAATAGTGAAGCCTGTACCAGAAAGTACATGGGAGAGCTGTTGGAAGTAGTTTTTGCAATAGAAAACATGAGGGTTTGAGTCTATGTTTACTAAAGTGCACACTCTCAGTAACGAAACAGTCCATCAACAGCCAACAACTCAGACTTCTCCCTCGTCATCCCTCTGGGGGTGGGGGAGGTGTGACAAAAAAAGAAAAAAACCCACACCAAAAAAAAACCACCACAAATAAAACAACCCACCACACAACACACCCAAACAACCAAAAACAGGCCACACACGCACACCCCCAACACTGCCACCACCATACTGGAAATGCGACTATTTCACACATTAAGGTTCATTAGGCAGACAGTAATTGATGGTTATACTTCAGTTCGTAGGCAGCAAGTTAAAAATTAAACTAGTTCCCATCCAATCATCGGGCATTTCATGCAGCTGGCTAACCTGCTACCTTAGTCTTAACTACTGTAAAATTATTAAACCGTTACGCACAGATAGGCTGCAAGACAAACAATACATCAGTTTGATTATTCTGCATACTTAACATCTCTGACCTTTCTTTCTCTTCCCCCCCCTTTTTTTTAAGGGATTAATAGAAGGAAAAATATTTAAAAGGACAAATCTCAGAAACAAGTCAAAGAATGGAACATTTCTTAAAAGCACTCTGTTGCATATATAAATATTCTAACCTGATAGGTTTTTGTCTTCATTGCCATCACAGCGTTTATCGGAACCAGAAGGATCATGACAGCCACACCTGCCAGCACTGAAGGACCTAAATTCTGAAAAGTATTTAATTGTAAACATTTATTGAAACATATTCTTAAAAAATTGGAGCCACACCACTGCATATGCTACAAATAAGCATTCTGAAATTGCTTTTCCAACTCTTCTTCCCTTTTCAAGAACAGCCTGGGGGAAGAAGAGGAGGATCAAGTAGTGGCTTGGGTTGATGTTTATGAGCTTTGAGTTTTGACACGTATGTATATAGCCCACACATAAAGAGGTATGGTATATAAAGATATAAATCACTCTGTGTATACATATACACACACATACAGAGATCTGTTAATATTTTCCAGTTTTTGCTGGTTTGTCTGTTCTTCTGAAGTGGAGACAAACAGAAGTGGAGACTCAAACAGGGAGTGACCGATTTCCTGGGGAATTTCATTACCTTTCCGACCCACAGTGAGAATTGGGAAGAGTCACCCTGGTGACTGACTGAACAAGAAATAGCAAACATCTCATATAGTGACTCTTGGGAGTGTAGAGCCAAGAGTGACAAATCAAGCAACAAGTGAGATCCTATAGGTGCTGCAGTCCCCCAAAAGATAGATCTCCTCTGCATACTGCCCATAGGCACTCAGATGTGCACAATAAGAATCTCCTGCCTTCCTCCTTGATAGCAGTGACAAAAGCAGCTCTGATTGGCTTCTAAACAAACAGCATTTTCTCGACAGTGTTGTAAGCACTCCAGTAGACAGAACAACAGCTGTCCATACTCATAACCATAGGAAGCAGCATAGGAAGCTGCCAAAGTCAAAACAGGAAACATCACAAAATACTCACCTGCCACAGTAAGTACAGGGCTAATATCACCTGGAGAGGTGCAGACCAGATCATGTTTATATAGGTAGCCAAGTCCATGAATCTCTGAGCATCCACAGACATCAGATTCACAATCTCTCCCACCGTAGAAGTCTTTCTAGCAGAATTTGTTATAACAAGTGCCTAGGTGCGGTTTAAAAATAAAAAACAATTAAGGCAACATGAACGAAGGCTTACTTATTTGCATTTTCTCCAGAGAATCCAATTGCTTTACAGAGCTTCATCTTAAAAACAATAAGCAACCCTTTTCCTCCTTCGTATTCTGTTCATCCTGCACACTTTACAAAATGCAAGTTGCATAGTTTGAAGCAAGCAGCTGGGTTTAAACTAAAAGAGAATTTAAAGCAATGAGCAGTCTTCCGGGTTAGGGTTGGTTGGTGAGTTTATTGCTAGGGCAGTATTGTTTGTTTTGGTTTTTTTAAGGTAAGAAGTGGAATCTTCACTCCTTGTTACACATCTCTCATACAGAGCAATGTGTCCACGGCTCTCTAAAATGTTCCAGTTTATTCCAAGATGAAGTGGCACACATAGATGCATCTCAGTGTCTGCGCAAAGTGAAGCGGTTTCACATCTCTAGTCTAAATGAGACAAGTTTTTTTGTTCAGCACTGGGAAGAAGAAGGTGCCTAAAGTTTAACTAGCAAATCAGAAACTTGCTGTATCTTAAAGGCTTTTATTTATAAATGAGATACTCTCTTATTTCTATTAAGAGTTAGGAATCAGCCTACCAGAATCTGCTACTTTAATTATTCTGACTTAAGCAATGCATTCGCACAGCCACCAAGAGGTATCGTATATTTAAAGAAACACCTACCTTTCGATAAATTACACCAACAATAGCTGTCTTGAGCCTCATTCCAGTTACAAAACAAATATGAAAATACTGGTGAAGAATCAGTGTCTGAAGACAGGCACAAACGAACAGCAGCCCTGTATAAAAGTAGCCTTGCCAGTTTGGGGCAGCTTTGTTATTTACAAAGTTGATTAGCAATCTGTGGAGAGATGAATTAGTTCTCTTGTCATAATGAAATGTCAAGGTTAAAACCTTAGATTATTCCAAACACTATACGGGTCACGCAAGCACACAAACTACCAAACTTAAATAAAACACTTCAGCAAACTTCTTAGAAACTGGAGATTATTTTATACTAGCACACATTGCTCCCTCTTCCTAACAATGTACTGCTTTAAAATACAAAGCATCACATACCCTACATGTACATTCTCTTGGAGCTACACTGTCATCTCATATTCCCTCCAGCTAAAATACAACTGCTTACAGTTGTTTTACTCTTTCTCACCTTAAAGCAATACAACTCCTACCCCTTTAGCTCTCTCTATGCTTCACATGCTGTGACTTGTAGTCCCACAGTCATTACAAGTTAGAATTAAATGAACTTTCCTGCTATTGTTGATTATGTTCCTGCCTGACCTTCCTAGAGTTGGAAAGGAACATAAAGAGTCAAATACTTAATGCATGATGTTATAATCTGAAAACCAAGGGACAAAAATCATCTGTGTGCATGGTCTTGAACTTGCATGACAACTCTTTCCCGTTAAACAAGCTGAAGAAGCAGCAGCTTGGTGAGTGAAATACCACTGTGTTTTAAATTCTGCCCGCATACTTTTAATATAATAATGACGTTTATAGGTCTTACTTTAGAATTTCTGGGCCTGCAAACATCAAGAGATCATGTCCAGCTTTAAACAGGAAGCTCATGAGAAAATACGGTCCAAAGGTTTTATATAACACCTTGAATAAAGATGCTTCAGAGCTCTTCTGAGATGGTTTTATAATCAAAGCTTCAGCCTCTTCTGTCACATCACCATTTGAGTCGCTTGATTTTTGTGGCTTTTTGGGCGAGTACAACATGTTTAATGGTTGCCTGAAATAACAGTAGGTATATAATGTAGCCTTTATTCAAGCATAAAGCCAATTGGAAAAATGTACAGTATACAAGTGAGATGTTTATGAGCTGTTTATTGCCCTTCTTAGTTTAACTGGCTTTACTGTCAATCAAACACCTTTTTAGTAATACAACCACAGTGAATGAACTACAGCACAATTGACTGGCCATTCAGAAATGGTCTTCTTTGTAGGGATAGGTAACTTTCCTGGTGAATCTGTCTTATATGTCTGCCCTGGGGAATGAGGAATAGGGCCGTAACCTGTGTCAAACTTAAAAAACAAAGGACATTTTTATTATTGAGTCCAGTATGCTGAAATACCATTGAAATCAAGGCCTTACTGTACCACTACAGTCAAAAGATGCAATCAGATTTCTGTTAAGTCACCCCCCATGGACTAAACACATTCATTTCCTACATCTGTCTTATGCCAAACTACATACTTCCAAACTTCTGAGAGCAAGCTGTATTTAAAAATATCCTGTGTAAGCAAGCAAGCAACTTTCCTTCAATGAAAAGGTACTTCTATTTGCTGCAGTAAAGGATGATGAAAGCAGAATGGAAACCGCAGGCATGAAGTCTTTCTAATTTTAGTCATCTGGCTTAGATGCCCAGGCTCCCTATATAGTCAAAGGAAAGTAATGAGCTTCTCACATTTACACCCTGAACTGCCTTCCTGAGGCTTCACTAACTACAGAGGGAGCCCAAGCTCCTAAATTACATGACTGAACCTTGACTGTGTGAAAACATTCCCTCCTCAGGGAAAAAACACACATCAAAAGTAACAATAATCAGGTTTGGACTATGAAAGACTATGGGAAACGCAACGCTTCATAAAGACGACACACAACATCCTACTTGGTTCCTGTTCTGTATACACTTAAGGACAAATACAGAGCTGCCACTTGGGCCTTACAAAAGCAGGCTTGATAACAGATGACAAACACCTTTAAGTAAAGGCTGAGCGACTTGAGCTTTTGAACTTCCACATCGTGGAAGAACTGCTAGCCAGGACAACTGAACTTACCTCTTGGTCTTTGCCCACTCTTTTGCCCAGTTTCTAGCCAAACCTGGCACGATCTCCTCTGACTTGTCCTCTTTATTTAATGACCACAAATCCTTGGCTTCCAAAGGTCTCCGATAACCTTGAACCATCAACCTGTATTAGAAAGAATCAGCACTATATATTTAAGAACACTAGAGATTTATATGTGTGTGTGTATATATATATATTTATGCGCCATAAGACAGCGGTCATTACATCCAGTCTTGAAACAGAGCAAGCTCTTCACAAAAATGCATGCAGGAGTTAGTACCTGCAGCGACACAGGACCAGATGCTAGAACAAACACCCTCCTGTCTTTACTGTGAGAATTAGACACCAAAACAAGGATCCAGGATATGCCACTGAATTAAAACTTCAGGGCAGACAGAAGAAAGGCTGAAGTGATCTCATTTGAAAATCAGCCAGGCAATTAATATTCTCATGTCTACCAAATTTCAAAACCTTTATTAGCCTTTAATTTTGCAAAACAATTCCTTTCATCTAGCTTTCTGTTGGAACTCCGGCCAAGTACCAACCACAACTATACATCGATACTTTTTTTTTTACAAGTTTCTCTGTTTTAACTCACAAGAACCTGTGTTGTGACCAAATCATACAGCATAATTAAACCTAAAAAAAAAAACCAACCCACAAACCTACTGGACAAAAAGAGCTAATGGTTTTGAATGCCTTGGTCTGCAAATACAGCAGATAATTTCTGTCTTCTGCTTCCCAAAGAATTTTTTTTATTATATCATTTCACCAAACATACTAAATATATACTGGAAAATTTTAAAATTACAAAGATCCTACAAAGGAAGCAAAAAAGATAAATCAAATTTGAGGGGAAAAAAGAAAAATCAACTTAATCTATCCATAAAACCAACCACAACAAACAAATCTATTATTGCATGATTATTGGTTATTTAACTCTGAAAGAAGAATCCTAAAATGTCATCTATCTTTAACTAATGCTTTATGCATCATCTTGATCTTACCCAGTGATCCACCAGAATGTGATTCTGGAAAGGAAAGAAGCACTGAATTCTGGACATGGATTCTAAAGGAGAGAAAAAGAAATCAATCCACATACAAAGTGACAGATACAGGGCCAAAAGAAACAAACCACAAAGAAAAAAATGCTTTTGAAATTCCTTTTGTTTCTAGTATTTTTTTCACATTACTAAACTTGTCATTTATGCTGTTGAGAGCTTGTTCAGAAAACACAAGCACAGCTTCAAAGCTGTCAGCAGACTAGACCATTGGGACACAGAAATAGCAGTGCTCCGTATCAACATCGCAATGAATAGTTGAGGGAATTTTATAAGACAGTGCAGGCCAGACATCTCTCGAGATGCCATGATCACTGCCTACCTATATCAATGGAAAGCATGCTACCATATGAGAGCATAAATATGCTAATTGGGTAGAGCTAGTCATAAATGAAGAATTCAGTTCTAGCAGTTAAGTGCTGTGACTCCATCAAAACAGATGCACAAATGAAAAAGAAATTGTAAACTCCATAAAAGCATCCCAAAACAGCCCCTGAAAATCCTGCACCTCAAGTTTCCCATGCTTATCGGTGAATAAGTAGCCATAAAGGTAGGCAGCTAGCTCCTGAGCTACATTCAGTGCAAGAGTTGTCTGGTTTAACTAGTCTTCAAGTTAACATCCTCTCCTAATCTGGATGGATTAAAATAGCAGGCAGAAAGGCTGGAAGAATTTCAAAGGCACTAAATGTAATTTACTTGCAGAATTTCAGTTTAGATTTCTCTCTTCCCTCTATCACTGCTCTGAACACCATCTAAAGAATGCTAAAACCAGTCACTCCTTTGGCACACAAACCACTAGGTTTTTATCAGTGGTATTTCCATCTACGTAAATCACCAAACATCACTAGAGTACTGCAATTAAAACAGCCAGAGTTGTGTTTCAAAGATTTACATTTTTCAACTCCTGTCTGTGTAATCTGGCTTCTCCACTACGCTCTACTGATGTGTGTTGTAATCGAGCTATAGGAAACAGTTTCCTGCATTACCTCTTCTTCATAGCACTCTTTTTGCACCTTTGTAGGGAACAGCCACAGTATGAATGAGACAGATGCTTCTTTTGAACAGGGGAAGAGCTCCACATTTCCAAAGTATTTAAACACTTGTAATGAAATGATTGCAAGCAAACGCAACACCATCACTTAATGAATACAAAAAAAGTTTTCAAACTTAGAAAAGTTTAAAAAAAAAACAAAAAAACAACAACAACAAAAAAAACCACACTAAAAACAGCAGCGGGCGTCGGGGATGGAGGGTACTTCCAGCCTTCAGCCACACTGACATTCCTGACAGATTTCTACTTCCGCAAATAAAGGGAACACTTTCAACTTCAACACAATTTTAAAATACTCTGACCTTCACATAAAATGCTGCTTTTTTCTTTATGCTTCATTTGAATCTACTTGAAGATGGAAGCTCTGAATTCAAGAGTTCACTAGAATTTGTACTACTAAAATCTGGACCTCATTTGTATAAAGCAAAAGTGTAAAAGTTCCAGTTACAAAAGCAACATTTATTTCACCCCTCACACATTTCACACCTTCCTTCGTCAGTCAGCACCACCTCACATCCACCAAACCGGAGTTACACCTTATAACAAGCAACAGAACTGAGGTTTTTAAGCTTGGCCTATCCAAACTCCAGGCAGTGACAGGTATCACTCCACTGGGACTCAGAAGGTCTAGCCCAGAGCTAAACAAGCAACATAATGATTCAGTGTCCCCCGGGGCACTTTAGATCCATGCCATACAGCTAGCATATGTAATTAAAATCACATACCAAAAAAAAATCATGTCTAGATAAAATTAAACTTCTACATCCAAACCACTGGTTAAACTTTTGCTTGCCACAAGAGAGATAAATATGGAAATCAAATGCAGATTCTTCCCCATCTTCAATAGGAAGGGAATACACATCTTTGTGAGTTACGGCCTACTGAGCGGGATCAGATGACTAGCAGGAAAGCGTTTCAAATCAGTATTTCCCAGTGATTGCTAAAAGCACTACTGAATATAAATACATACGACATAACCTTCAGGAATGACTGTAACAGTACTTTTGTTCTTTCTCTTAAATGCAGCCCACCCTATTTTGCATGTTATGGGCTTAATCTGCTGCATCACCAACTAAAGAGCAGCAAGAACACCCCACTGCAAACAAGTCAACAAGATTTGAATTATCTGGCATCTGGCAGATTATGGCCCTAGAACTCATTGCACAGAATATTGTCTGTATAATAGTCAGCACTCAGTATAGACTGAACACTTACAGGATCATTTACTGTTTCAGAAAACAAAGGTGGTCGTTCCGGAAAACAACACAAGATGAGCTGTATAAGTAACAGGATGTAGTAGATGCAAAAGGTGACGTAACGAAATGCATCCACTTCAGCATCCTACAAAGGAAGATAATATTCAAATCAGAAGACTTAAGGAATTTCTTTAAAACATGTTACTATTAAACATAAAACAGCTCCTTACTGTAAATTCTGCAAATTACATAACTGTTACACCACGCACCCCCACACAAACTCAAGTCAGTGTCTATTTTAGTAAAGGGAAGGTAAAGAGAGGGGGAAGAGATGAACAAACCGTTTACTTTTCATCAATCCCTGCCATAAACACACAAGCATGAACTTACTCCATAGAGAAGTTCTTCTTCAGACACAGTTTGTACCAATATAGCATGCTCTCAATTTGATGTCAAGGTATTCTTTACAGGAGCAAGACATTTATGCACTTAGTATGGAGGTTTCAAAGCAAAATTTGTTAATTAGTACGCACACACAAAATAATAATTAGAAGAGCAGGATTTAGACTATAGTTTGTTGTGTTGTGCTCAAATTTGAGAGGTTCTTATACTTTTCAGACTGAGACTAACACGAAGCATAATCCATAGAAATCGAAATGCAGGGATGGAAGGACACCGTCACCCACCCACCAGTAAAATCCCACTCTCAACAGCTAAAGAGAAAAGTCAGCTGAAAGTTCACAAAATTCAAAACACGCCTTAAAGGTTTGAAGAAATAAAAGTGGTATGCCATTTTCAGGTAGCCACACAATTAATCTGACATTTGAGGTGGCCTTACTATGAAGCATGCTGACATAAAAATATTTCACTGGTACACTTTCATTTTGCCTCAGCAGATGTGACCACATTACCATTAAATCAAGTGATTACACAGTGGATTTCCTGAAACAACAGGAAGATGACGTAAATGCCCAGAACACTTTCATGTCAAAGATTATACACTTTTATTGTACTTAAACAGGCATATCCTCTTTCTGGAATAGCCAGAAAAATTTTCTTGGCAACTGTTGCTACAGTTAAGACCACTATGAATTTCACCAGCATTTCAAAACAAGAGCCAGTCTTGCTTATTTTGCTTTTATAACCCAAGGAACGACGGTGTGCTGAATGGATCACTAAGTGACTTGATTACCATAAGTAGCAAGCAACTACTCTAGTATTTGGGATTATTTTCAACTGACTGAATTTCACTTACCATAGTTAAGGCATGCATTATTTTGGATCTGAAAACCACTGTGGCACATAACAATGAGACGAGCCAGAAAATCATCATTACACCTGAAGACTGGACTCCTTTTATTCTTTCATATTGTATTAAAAACGTGGCAAGCAACTGTGGACAATAAGATAAAAATATACTCACAAACTTAAGTTTTACAACACATTATACACATAAGTAAGGTACTGTGTTAAAATGTACTTATTTAACATTTCAAGTCCAGTAACTCCCAGACATTCTAACACCCAGAGATTTTAAGTGCAAAAAATTCTCTGGAGCAGTAAAGACAAAAAACGTTAAAAAAAGGGAAAAGGAATACACATCACATAGAAGTAAGTGACCACATACACAAAAATACTGTCAAAATCTGCCAGTCTGTTTCTTTACTTTTCTGGTTCTACATCACAAATCGATATGCAATTATAGTGACACTACAACCTTTTCATTATTTCTTGACTAATCCTTCTTCAAATAAAAAGATTTCTTTCCATACAAGCCACAACACCAAACAACACTGTCCAAACATCCCTCTATTTCTGTATTTTGTGTGTTTTCAGAGTGCTTTATGAAGCTGGTACAACTTAGCAACCTCACCTGGCTGCTGCGACACCCATTTTCCATCGGCCTGACAAAAGCTTCACAATTGCATTATTAAATGACCACAAAGTATTTAACAGCTCTTGCAGCTGTCCCTACGCTTCAGGGTCATTGGGCGTTTTTTTGATTTGGTTTTTTTGTTGTTGTTGCTATTGCTGTTGGCTTGTTGTGTCCTGTCTGTCCCTGCTTTGAGTATCATATTTAATCACTACCATTTCAAGTCTATGGTAAACTTAAGACAACTGAAATAAAACAGCAAGGCATTTTCCTTCAAACACAGGCTGCAGAGATACTGGTGTGAAAGTAGGCAGCACTTGTACATTGAGGTAGAAAGTGCTACCTGGGGACACCGATGCGCCTCATGGGATTTAAGACTTTCCTGCCATCAAATGTAACAGGGAAAACATGCACTGAAGAATGTTACATGCAAGAGTTTGTAATAAGATATTTAATAATGCAACGCCTTTGACGTTAGGTTCAATCAGTTCTCTCGACTTGATTCCTCCACCTCATGCTTGAGCAGAGCTAGTAAATGAACTGTCTGTAGCTCAAGCCTACCAAAATAAGGCAAGACAACTACCACTGGTTTCTGTGCTGACATACAACACTCAGAGCACAGCTGAGTTGGATGGGGTTTTTTCCTAATTTCTTTATTAAAAGAAAACAGACATTTCTGAGTCAATGTCACAGTTCAACTGCAGATTAGATCTGTATGTAAAGATTCTATCTTAAAGAATTACAACACTGAACAACTAAGCATTTCCAGGAGAATGTACTGCAAGCCTCAGTGGAAGCATTGTGGTATCAGAGTAACAATCTCAAACTGGAAACACAATGCTGATTAAATATAACCCCATTCTCTTTTAGAAACAGAGTTTAAGCGAAGTACCTTCCAACAAGTAAAAGGAGTGCACAGCCATTTACTTTTCAATGTCCAAAGGATGTGTAATTTTGCCATTATCCTTCCACTTTCTCTTACCTGGGGTGATCATGAAACTATCCAAGAGTCATTAAAGTTGCCCGTTGGTGGCTCTAATTTCAAAAAAATCTCTAATTTCAAACACTAAGATACATGTTATTTCTTAAGGCTTTGCACGAACAAAGGCCAAAACAGAAGAACTTACCATTGTTATACCCAATACTGTAGGGCTAACGAGAAAAAATGGAGCTCGAAAAATATTTTGATTTCTTTCCCAGAAAGAGTAGAAAAGGTCTGCCCAGCAGACTATCCACAGTATTAAGCCCAAAGCCTGCAAAACAAAATTTTATTTCACACATCAGTTCACACAGATCAGGCAGCACACCATATACATGAATATTAGACCTTATGTGTTAGTAGAAGAGGAGTCATAATCAGATCATCTCTCCGGAGCAATTCTACAATGTGCACAAAAGAACAATTTGGCTTTACCTATTGAATCTCCACTAGAAGAAAAAAGTTTATTAATTTTTAGTACCATATAATTCACTACATTATGAAGCAGAAAGCTGCTGAATCTCACTCCTGAATAACAGACTGCAGAGACAAACACTCTCCAATACACCATGCTATTATAGTCCTTCGTAAAACTTTTCACTTATTGGGAAAAGGGGAAGAAAAGAAAACATTTAGTACCTATCTCACAACAAAACTGGAACAGAACACCTGCAACAGCTCTAGAAATCCATGCCACGTAAACTGAGAAGCTGACAGTATAATAAATTCTTTTTATTGTTGAAATAAAGGTCTTGAGATTAAGCTGTTTTAAAAAAAAAAAAAAGGTCTTCTTCAACTGGTCTTACAAAGCATTTGCATGCTTTTTTGCTATGTCAGAGTAAACTTCAGATTTGATCAAAAGACAACAGAAACACCTAAGGCTTAGAAATCAAACACAAGTAGAACAAGTAAGTGACAGCTGACATTTGCACATAGGCCAAGATTGATAATAAAAATAGTGTGTTAAAAATACAGCTGAAAACTTCCAGAAAAGCTTAATGAGTTCTAATTTTGATAAAGCCACTTACCGTTTTGGCTTTGTTGAGGTTTGACATTTGTATGTATCCTCTGTCATGACAACGAAGGTATAGGAAGTATACTGGGAAGCAGGCCCATAGGTAAATACAAGGAATCCAGACCAGGACTGTGTTTTGAAAGCACTGGGTAAAGTCTGGATTTTCTGTGTGCCATGTCAGATTCCAATCCTGGGGAGAGAAAACAGATCAAGTTAAAGAAAAACCAAAAACAGATATTCAGTATTTAAAAAAAGGAGCCACTATCTGCCTTATTCTGTATCTCTTCTTGGGCATTTATTTAAGCTTGTATCAAGTTGGCTCCATTCTGTGATGTATCTGATTCTGTTGCACTTTTTGTAGCTCAGGAGTTTTCAACCTTCACAAGATGACGTTAGTGTCACTTTTGCCAGTTATACACAGCTACCACAACACATAACTCATTCACAGGTAATACTGGGATCTTTAACAGTACTCATCAGAATCTTCAAAGGTATTAATCAAGGATTTCCACATTATCATTGCAGAAAAACAATCCGACGATGCTGTCTGCAGCAAACCCAGTTGAGACTTCTGGTAATTCGTAACAAGAGGGCACAGAACTAAGTAAAAGGCTTGCCCCTTGCAGCCCATTTCCTACTCAACAACAGGAAAATGTAAATCAATATAATTCCATGGTTGTCCATTTTCTTCAACATGATTCTCAAAAAAAAAAACAAAAAACCCACCACCTTACGATCAAGTCAAAGCTGGCACTGACAGTAATAAAACTGTGATCACTATTTCCATTACCAGTACAAGGACTATTACAATGACAGGCTACTTAGTAAAATGAACTTTCATAGCATATTTATGATTGGCTTGAGTTCGGGAAATTTTACCTCAAAATTACTGACTCTGCTGAAAAATTATCACAAGACACACTTCCTCTCAAGTGCTGCAGATTTCTGACTCTCCATCAGAATGACGTGACAGAGAGATATCGCTTCCGCAGGTGGACTGCCAATATTCAATAGCCAAAGCAGAGCTCACAGGCTTCTGTTTAAGTGCCACACAGCCCAGAGTAGCAGTCCCATGCCCAGAGGCTGGTTAGTTACTGTCGTTTTCAGTTGCAAAGCATTTTTTCCCAGCTGCTGTTTACAACTGCACAAAATACCAGTACCACTACTGGAACATAATGGCAGTTAGTAATCCTTTTCCTCTATAAAACCCTGAGGTGGTCACAGAAAGTGCCATTATCCACATTTTACAGATGAGGAAACAGAACCAAAAGGAGCTGTATTGCCTGCCCCCTCTATTCCAACAACAAAGCTGGAAAGAGATCCCACTGCTCAGAACCATCACACTTTGATCCTTACTTGTCCCCATCTTCCACTGACTAAACAGTTTCAAACATAATTACAAAAAGAGAAAAATAGATCTAAAGAGAAACAGAAGATAGCACTTGCAAACTTTTCAATTGGAGGCTAACCAGACATCATAGAGCAGGTTTCCTTTTGAATTTGACTATTCTGTATAAAATGTTCTGTAGCTTCTTTTGAAAATGTATTAACAAAAATATTTTCCTTCCCCACTCCCCTCTCAATCTAGAACTTCTTTCTCAGTTAGATACAATAGAGAGTATGCACAGGACACACAGCTGGTAGTTTTCTCCTCTAACTCCACAGCATTCTAAAATTTCTTCTCACTTCATATAATTTTTAATATGTCCGTTTAAAAAGAAAAAAAAAAACCACAAAAAAAACAACACAAAAAAACACCACACGCCAAACAACAAACCCCCAAAATTAATACAGCCAATTCAAGAAAATTAACACTGGTTGAGCATAAAAATGCCTGCTTGTGTTTTAGTGTATCTGCACAGGAGTCACACAAGTCGTTCGTGACAAGGCAGCGGCTGCGAGACACTGTGGGCAAGCCACATTATTAAGTTTCCTGACTGCGTAACATCATCAGAAATTTCAGCTGAGTCACCCTTACATTTAGCCACTGCACAAACGTTTTTGGCTTTGTAAGTCCCAGCTGCTCCGCTCCAGCACAACATCCAAGGAGAAGTCTTATGACTCTGCAGAACAGTTTACAATTCACAGATAGTTAATATGATTATACAAGTAATTTGACAGGATGTAATCAGCTTTACAAGCAAACAAACAAAGAGCATTGACATTTTGTTGAAGAAATCCTTGGAGACTTATGCACTGTTTAAAGCTTCTATCTCCCTTCCCAGTGTTTTTAAATGCTCGCTGTAAAGTGAATCAGGCAATTAATTAACAGAAAGACAGAGCAGGTAAGGGCACTGCCATGTGGCTGAATAAAAGAAAGGAGTGCTGAATTCATGACTGCTACGCAGACTGGCTGGAGGATATTCTGGAAACACATGCAATCTTTCCTTTCACTTTCATATTTGCAAGTTATCTGGAAGTGTTTCTGCATGAAAGGCAGAAGAAAGTGTGCAACGCAATGGTAATTCCAGGTTAAGAACAGAAAGGGGACAAATGGGCAGTTTAGGGTCAGATTACTGCTAGAATTTAACAGCTACAGCAACATCAGTGTATCTTCTTTCACATTTTTCCAGGATTTGATCCAAAGGCTTTTGATATCAAATAGGAGTTTGCTTAGTTTAAATACACTATTCTCTGTACACGAGAAATGGCTACACAAGGGAGAGGGGCAGAAGCTCCTTCCATTTTGCATCCATTTTGGGTGACAAAAGGTAAGGAAAGCGTGCATGAGGAGAGAGAGAGATGTCGTGGGGGTTTTTCCTGCTGATCCCCGAGGTACAATTCTCCCAGGTTATGTCTACACAAGGCAGCAGCACAGACAGGAACAGAGCCATAGACCAAATACTTGCTGCTGAGCATGCAGTGTCCTCACAAGATACCTTTCCACTCAGGTTCACGTGAGGCAAGCTGAAGGCTCCCCTCCAGACTGACCAGACTGTTCAACAGCCACTGGAACACATTTCCCAATTAATGTCTGTTCAAAAGATGCTCAGGCCACTCTTGAGGGAACCAACAAGCAGGACAGGGGACTGTCAAGAGGTCACATCAGAAGCAGGCTCCTGGTGCCCAGTGGGCAAAATCAGGGGGAACTTAATCCATTACAGAAGAAAGGCACACTCTGGGTTCTGCATGGAGGATACCACAGCTTTATGAGGTTCAATGTGGCTGGAAAACATGTCACTGTCATCCTGAAACCAACATGCAACCATATTCAATCACAATGGTCAATTATACAAGGGTAGACTAGTCCTGTCAGTTTAAGTAGGTACTTCTCCTTTACTTTATCTAATCCCAGTTTCACAGTTTTATTTTTTCCAGTACAAGCCAAAATTCTTCACAGATGAATGCAGAAACCTTCACTGAAGCAGATCTTTGTATTTAGCAGACATCAATTAGCAAACGAATGACATTTTTTCCTGACTGAATCACTATTTTACTAAGTTCTACTAAAACCCTAAACTGCCTCATTTTCACATCTCATAGGTTAATAACAATTTTCACTCTGACTGATCGACTAACCCTTCTACTTTGCAAGAGCACATCAAATGACAGACAACCAAGTATTCACTGAAAGCCTACACAAATCAGTAGCCTCCTGCCACGAAAGAGGCGGAGGAAGAAAGGGGTTAAGCCTATAGCTATTGGATTGCATAATCTAGAAACAGCTTTTTATTTAAACTATGACTGCAGTAACCCACAGAAGAATCCTTGTTTCTTGCTTGGTAGACATCAGGAGAGAAGAGATCTGCTGTTGGCTTAGTTTTAGTCTAGTCCAGAGGAACCACACCTCAGATGTTGAGTAGTTTCAGCTTGGGTTTGTTGGTTTGGGGCTTTTTTAATTTTAAAATCTCTGGACAATTTTCAAGTTTCCCAGAATAGCAAATGGGTATTTTTAAATTTATCTGACCTATTTCTCAGTTTTCATTTCTATCACCGGTACTATGGCTGAAAAATAATACCAGTCCACAGCTTTTGTGTCCAATTGTACACCTTCTCTCATGGCACAAAAAGGCTTCCTATCACATTTGAAGTGAAACCCTCCAAGAGCAGCACAAAAAATGCTTTGCATTCCACAGAATCACTTGGATCTATTCACAGGTAAACCATTTACTTAACAGTGCATAAACCCTAGGAGAATAAAGAACTATATTAATTCATGTCTAAAATTTCAGGAACAGGCAAGATAAAAACCACTGGCAGTAGGACTTTAAGAGAAAGTTGAAACACAAAAGATCAGTTATTCTGCCTCTGTTGAGGGAAGAAAGACTCCAGGAAGGCTGCACGCCTCCGGTGAGCCTGATCTCAGGAATAACAGTGTTTGACAGTGGACGGAACCTTGTGGCCGGCTGCCTCTCCTGGCAGCCAGGAATGGCTGCTAAGTGAGCAGCCAGCGATTGCCTGTTCTCACATCAATAATCCTACTTGACCCACAGCACATTTTAAAATTCTCACTGGTAGAAATGGAGAGACCAAAATTGCTCAGTTTCATGCCTGCTGTGCACAAGTGTGCTAGAGATGCAGGCTGCCAACCACTGTTAAATCCACCTGCACAAAGCAGCTGGGACTGAAAAACATTACCACATACCTATATCAAAAATTAAATTACCGAACCACACTGGAATCTTAATATCACAGTCAACGCTTACTCCTTCAAGTGGAGTTTGACACTGACATTGGTGTGTGCCCACTACTTCCATATCACGCACAGAACCACCGCTTCCTTTGCAATACCAAGACATGGTTTCTCAGCCTTATTTTCCTAACAGTAAAAAACATCTTTTCATTTAATACAATGCTTACATTTACTAGAATACAAGTAATTAGCTCTCTAAGGTATTAACATTGTAATTGAAGCTGACAATTTTCATTATAATAGCACGATCATTTTCTCATTGCTATAGGAAGTCGCACTTTCTGACAGCTCTGGATACCACATTAAAAAAGTTCCCCAGTGTAGCACCTATAAACCCAGGAGCTGACTCAACCATTCTCCCTCAGATCTCACAAGGCCATCAGCCTTTAGCCTAAACTATCTAGCACAGCAAATTTCCTGCCTGCCTCTCCCCAGATAGATTTGCCGGATCCGGCTGAGCCTACAGCCCCAGAAGAGCTACTAGCATGAGTGGACAACAGAGGGTGGGGGTGCAGAAAAGGACCTCTCCCTTTAAGGCTGCTTTAAACAAACTCTGACCTTGCTTTGAAAGTTCCCAATACCACCATTCTCCACCAAAATCAATTGTAAAAACTGTGATGCTGTTGACCACTTTTGCAATAGGTTAGAAGGAGGTCTGTTTTCAAGCAATGAACTTAGAGCTCTCTCCAAAGTTATTCAGCTTGCCAAGTAAGTTTTCTTCAATCTAGCTCTAGAAATTTTGAAAAAAAGACATATAATGTTTTCAAAATGCCATAAATATAGTGTCTTTATTCTGTCATTCACATTTTGGAGTCAGATCATGAAACATGCTGAAGCTCACCATTTCTCTAAGAACATATTTAGACTAGAGTCTACAACAAGCACAACCACAGACAAACTTCACAAGCACAACATTTGCCCTGTTGTGCTTACTGTACGGGTTAAATCACAAAAGGTGACAGGTTGATAAAACAAGCAACAGATACTCATGCAAGAAACATACTCCAGAACTCGAGAAAAAAAGGACAAAAATAAGCCAAAAACACACACACACAAAGAATAACAAACAGAAGAAACACCCCCATCTGTAGCTGTCCTGCGTGCTCAGTAGAAACAAGCACAAGCAGCAGACAGTAACAACACGTGGAACAGTGGCAAACAAGGCACTAAATGAGATGTATGACACTACAAGCAACCATCACAAATTTCCTATTTGTGTATTTATGAGTCCTTTAAAAATACTATTCATATTATATAGAAATTATTTTGGAAATGTACTAATTGCACTAGAAGATCCATTGCCTCTAGAATCAACTCCAGATGAAGTAGCATAATATACAAGGACAAACATAACTTTCCATTTATTTCCTCTAGCTTTTTCCTTAATAAAGAGGAAGTTACCCAACACACACAAATCTCTCCTGTGACACAGTGTAGTTGTTCTTGAAACTGAAGTTAGTGCAGAATGTTAAACGGTACCTTTGATCTGAGGCACACAAAGGGACCTCACACCACATGTAAATAAACCTTTCAGTACACTGGCAATTCCTTTGAAGACTTATGCTAACTACATGAAATTAATGGTTTACTGTTTTAACTGTACCATCTAAGGGTGAAGTCTGCAAATACAAAGTAGAACAAAAGTGTAAAATACAGATTTTACAATAGTACCTTTCCAACAGCTACTTCCTAGGCTTAGCAAGACAGCCAGGAGTGATTTTTTATTTTTAGAACACACAAAAACAGGATTCTACTAAAAAGTAAAAGTCACATAATCAACTATTTCATCTTATTCCTAGACCTCCACAGACTCTAAAAGCTACTTCCACAAGTAGAAATGACAGAATTACACTCCTGCACAGAACTATACCATTTGCCACAAGCAGTGGAACACATGAACATAAGTGTGTCAGACTCCTCATTTGGGAAGAGACTTAACAACTTCCCTTGATGGTCACATGTGAAAATCAACGCTCATATTCCCACAAAGTTCTCAGACATTTCTTCGGGTCAGTAACAGCCCAAACAGATCAATAAGCTTCTGAATTTTTATTCTGCTGCCACAAAGGTGATGTAAAAAATGTTAGTGGTAATTATGATATTGGGATGTAAGAATTAGATTCAGATTGACACTCGTGGAGAGTTTGGGGATCTTAGGGGGAGGTTATTACTACACGTGAGCTAATCATACCACACAATTAAGGATCTTTTCCTCTTCCTTGATACTGGAGTCTTGGGCAGGAGGTGGAGGGGTGTTGACCAAACACTGAGAGACACAAAACACGTCTCTCCATAAAGCCATGAATGGAACTGAACTACTGCTATTAAATCTGAGAAGTTCACTGGTTCAAATGCTAGTAGTAAAGGAAGAAAGAAACAAATAGTCGTTTAGCAAAAGTTAAAAAAAAATATAGGTCTCCAGTTAAGATTTTTGATGATGTAAAAGTACTGTGTCTGAACAGAGAGACTTAAATCATTCAGAAAGCAAGTCTTCTAGCCCAGCCTCCCGGAATACCACATTCAGATTGAGATCTCAGATCGGGGAGGAGACCGTGGCCCTTCTTCCTTTGTTTCAAAGTAATTCTGAAATTTAAGCTTTATTCTTATGGTCTCTTAATGTTGTCACAAGACACGATTGTTAGGGCAAAAAGGGGGGACATTAAAATAAATAAATAAAAATCACACCATAAAAAGGGGTCTTAACTTTTTTTAATCATTTATATAAAGAAAATTTAAAGGGAAAAAAATATCAGTGTTTCTAGTAATAGAAAAATACTGTTAATTGCTTATAATGTTTTCTATTACAAATGGTTTTAGCAAGACTAGGTTCTTAACAGTAATGACTTACATAATGCAGATTTGACTTCTTAACAGAGCTGAGAAAAAGCCTCTACCTTCCAATACCTGCTCCTGAACTTAAATCAGGTGTCTGCACCTCCTCGTCCAAAACCCAAACATCAGCATTTCCTTAATGTTTGCAAAGAGTTGAAATGCTCAGTTATACACAGCACTCCATCAGCTGAAACTGTGTGTAAAATGACAAGAAAAAAAACGTTTTGCCTTTTGTTTCTCTTCAGCGTGAAGTAAGAAGCTGGTGCTAACAAGTTGCCAGAGAAAGGAGCACCTGGAACTGTGGAATTTAGAAGAGCTGATCTTTGTAATTCAAGAAGCTAAAAGCCACTGAACTATACCTGGGTTTGTGTCAGGGAAACATACAACAGATTATATCAGCACTTGCAAAATTAAAATGTTTAGCCTCTTTCTACAGAGGTAGCATTTCTGTACTCTGCCATGTCTGACCATGAGACAACATTTGGCCGTACGACAACAAAATATTTACCAGTCACAGCTTCAGAATCAAAAGGATGGTTTTTAACCTTCTATGAAGTTTTTCACTGAAATCACCGTTGCTTAATAGCACATGGGAAAAAGATTCTTGCTCTAATCTCCTTTTTGCACCAAAAGCAGGACTTTTGCTTAATAATGTATATTAAGGTCAAATCGCCCTGGGAAGTTTGAATACACCTGGGTAATAATCTTACAAAGGGACTATGATAACAGCTTAAGTTGGGATAAACTGTATCTGAAGCTGCCACAGATGCAAACAGAAAACAGTAATGCATGGAATTCTGACTCTATTAAAAGTAAGCAAAAGGTCAGTACCCAGCAGTAGGCTTTTTAGAGATGTGACCCAGAATGACTTTAGTGCAACCCGGGTTAACCTTCACTTAGTCCCAGTATAGCACAGTGCTTCAATGTAAACTGCATTGTAATTGCATGGAACAGCACAAGTTATTCAGGCCTTTTTTCCTCATTTAGCTTCTCTTAGCAACCTTGAACCGACAGCTGTAGAATGACAGGTCATCTGTTAAGAAATACCCCATGAACAACAGAATGTCAGGCTTCATTTTCCTGTAGTTCCCCTAAACTGATCTATTCTGGATCAAGAGAGCTAAGTTTAATTTCTGATACAAGTTTAACTTCAATGAAAATTCAGCCCCTTCTTTGTATGACCAACAAAAATGTTTTACAGGTTTAAATGAGAGAAAGCTGACAAATGAGCCTTTGGCTTTCGTCTCTAAAAATAAAAAACAACCAACTTTTATCAAGCTCACTCAGCACTATTCTCACAGCACCTCAAATTCCCTCCCTAACTTTGCCACAAACACACTGAAAAAGCACTGAAGACATATTTCACAGTTCAAAAAGCTGCAGGGTTTCCAGATAGATGCTAACTTACTGTTAATCTAACGCATGACAATATAAGCCAGAGAATTTCAGAAGATGAAATTACTCCTTACATAAAAAGTCTGGTTTTCTTTCCTAAGTCTATCTCAGGAAATCTATCAATGTCCCAGCATCCTCATGAACAATGTAAGCACATCACACAGTATCACTTCACAAGTAGCAGCTAATCATTATAATGAATATAATTTTTTTCTTCTTAATAAAATCCTATCAAGCCACATTATAGTCTTAGAAGACCCTAACTCGTCAGCAAACAGCTGAGAGAGGCTGATGGATCTCCCCTAACTACAACAACATCAACCCAAATACAAAACAAAGTCTTTGGACAAACACTCAAGAAAATACATTTATTAAGGCACAAAAAATACACCTGAAAGCCTCTGACAGAGCTCTACACAACAGTAAGGGAAGCGGAGCCAAACTGGTCCCTGGATTTTGTGTGCAACGCTCTGCCTCGCCTTTTCTTATTAACCTTGTTTACCTCCTGTAGTTTAGTTACATATGAAGTCCTAAACCTGGAACAGTGTTTGGATCCAATTGCTTTACTGACAAAGAGGCTCCACAAAAGCTTTCTGCAGTGATAGGAAAGAAACAGAGTTTACGCAGGCAGACACAGCTTGAGTCATTACAGGACTCTAGTTTTCGAAACAAAACAGGAGATGAAAACTTGCTTTTCTCCTAGAAGTGAACAGAATTATTTACTTTCAATCCTTCCTCAACAATCAAATACTCAACTAGAAAAGTGTGGAAAAAATTGTTTACTAAGTTCCCACTGAGAAAAAGAATTAGAGCTAGCCTCTACATAAATTAATTCGAAAAAACACAACGCCTTTGCCTGTGAAGCTCATGATTAGGAGCTTACGTAACTATAAGACACTTCTCTCACATTCTATAAGTATAAACAAGAACCTCAAAAGTTTCAGATCCTATTCAAGTTACAAGCATCTTCTAATGAATGAATAACTGAGACTCCCTGTAAAAACCTGGCAGAGAACTTATGGAGGGACTGCAAGGAATTGCTTAGTGTGAACTTGCTTTTTCTTTCATATATCTCCTACTCCTTTTCCATAAAAGCCCTATTGGAGGTTAGCATTAAAAACTCAGTGTCACAAAAACTCTTAGCCTCTTCCTTTAGCAATTTCCAACATGAAAAGACTTCCCTAAATGTGATACCGCATAGTCTACAAGCTCTGAAAAACTGAAACTACCAACATTTTATTCAAAAGAAAGGGAAATCAGCAAACTATTTCAAAATGTAACTGCACTGAGACCACCAACCACGGGAGCGTGCAAATACGCAGACAGCTGGGTCAGCAGGCCAAAGGGGACAGTAAGTTCTACGTCCGCCTTCACACTTCTCCTGCTTAGCCAGAGTGACACAGTTCCTCACCCCACTTGACCTTTGTTTTGGTTTTTTGCATGCCGATATTGAAGCAAAGTAGACTACACTCATATGTTAGCGATAACGTAGGCAAAGCTATCTCCCTGTGTCAGCTCACAGGAAAGCTTTCCAGTCTAAACAGGCCCTTAAAGCCACTGAACTGAAATGCAGTTAGTGGAAAACGTTAACTCCTAGCCCATTGGGGTTTGGGGTTTTTTTAAAGCTTTTATTGTCTTCAACAGCTATCAGTAAATAGTAACTCTATCTTGTACAGCTGTACCTTTCTTTATATGATGGATGGGACACTCAATCCGAGATATTCCGTGACGCTAGAGAAAGCAAGGATGAACCGGTACTCTTCCAAAAAGGGAGTCTGGTTCAAAGCAAGCAAGAAAGAGTTAAGATCTGTAAGCAAATCTGACTGAAGTGAAGATAAGATGCTGCAAGAGGGCACAGAGAGGGGTTAAATGGGGCCGGGGGAGGGAGTGAACAAAGAAGATACCAAACTTGCCTGGGCTGTTGACCTTTCAGAGTAAGTATGAAATAAAACCAATCTGTTCAATTCTCAGACAAGAACTTTTAACAATAACATTCCTTGGGTGTGCGAACAGGAAAAATCCTGGCCAGCAAAGCTTAAGAAGATTAGCATACAGTCTTTAAGGGTCCACTAGGTCCTTTCAACAAAGTCTCCCCCACACTTTAAAACTTGGTTGCCCCAAACCCAGCACCACCCTTGATAAGAAAACACATTTCTTCCTTGAAGCTGAGCTTGCCAGTGCTAGGAAATCCCACCACTTCACTAGCAAGGCTTCAGCACCAACCAAAACAGTTGATGTGGCCTCATTAGTTCACCACAAGAATGCAGGAACATGTGCTATCACCCAGCTCTGAGAAGCAGAAGAGGGCAGTCCACAAAACAGGACAGACACCGGCACACACACCAGTGGTATGTAGAAGCCCAGTGACACACTGCATATATAAAGGCATTTTCTGAAAAGCCATTACAACTGCAGCTTCAAATAATAGCAACAATGGAAATACCAGAAAATGAAGCAGCCAGAGTATCCATAAGCACCAAAACCAGCATTACTACCCTCTCCACTACTGGGAACAACACAACAACAAAGAGGATACAGAGTGCTGTGTATGAGAACAAGTTCAGCAAGGAAGATTTTTCCAGACACATCTTACACCAGCTCGAACACACAATTGTTCTTTTGCAGGATTGGAAGAATGTCGAAATCAAATAACCACACCCACAGGATCTTTAGCTGGAAGAAATGAAAGGCAGATTCCACGTGATTTGGAGAAGGATGACAAATCACAAAACCATCTATATTCTTGGGAACCAATGCAACTAGTGAAAAAAAATGTATGGAGTAGTTATGACACACCACAAATATCAGCAATGGCTGTAGTATATACAAGAATCCTAAGTGTTTTCATAATAAAAGAATCTGTCATTAGAAATCCTGTATGAACTAGCTGTTTCCAACATCATAAGTGTAGTAGTCCTACCTGATGTTTCAGTTTCACAGCTCAAAGAACTGGCAACTCTTTTTCACAAAACTACTACTGTTTCAAGTGATTTTTTCCATAAACTGACTTCTGAAACATGTATTCTCTCCAGCTCTTCAAATAAAATGCCTCATTCTAGGAGAGGGGAAAAAATGTTTGATGACAACTCATAATTTAGCCAGTTCTGATAAACCTGAAAATCAGCTGAGAAGAGATATGAACATAAGCAATGTAAAAGTGGGTTAACAGCTTCACTTTAGATCAGTCATAAAAGCTAAATATCAAAGCCTTAATGATTTTTAAAGTGTCTGATGTGTAATATCTTAATGGTTCTTGAGACAAACAGTACACTGGTATTCATTGAAACATTCGATTTTTTTTTTTTACTAGTAAGGCAGCTCATTAGCTCAATACTATTCGACAAATACATGAGTTCTTTGAACAGTAAGAAAATGCACGTTTTCCTCTTACCCATATGTTGCCTTCAGTAGCTCTCACCCTACCCTTTTTTTTTTTGTGTGTGTGTCTTTTTTCACTTCCAGCTCTCTCCTCCCTTCGCCCCACAACCTCCTTCTCCATACAACCTGTTACCTCCTCGGAAGGATTTTCACTGCCCTCCCAGGGGCCTTAGTGGTGCCAGCTGAGCAGAGGAGCCCCGTGGCTCTGCTGAGCAAGACCCACATCGCAACGTCTCCGCACCGCTCACCTTTGCAAAGCTGTTATTCAGCTCACCCCCAGCGGGCTGCGCGCACCACTCTTCATTAAGGAAGAGTGAAATTATTGCTGTGCAAACATGCGATACAACCGCTCGCCTGCATAAAGCTTATCTCCGGCCTCCTTGGCAGGACCGCACACCACTCCTCAGTCACCGCTACTGGCTCCGAGTAACGCAGAGGCTGAGGCTGCAGCGTCCTCGGGAACTCGTTTCCAGCCTCCTCTCCAGCGCTCGCTCACCAGTTCCCCGCTCCCAGCACTTCCCCGCCGGAAGCCCCGCACNGGCGGCCCATCGCCTCCGCACGAGGGGCAGCCCGCGTCCCGGTTCGGGGCGGAGGACGGGCCCAGGAAGCTGCGAGCTGAGCCAGCCCCCCACGTGTGCCTTTGTTCAACACAGAGACCACCCACCACCCCCCCCGCGGGCAGAAGCACTGTGTCCCCCGGCGCACCTCCGCCTCACTTCCCTGCCCGGGCCAGCCCTCCCACCCGCTCCGCCGGCCACGAACCGCAACTGCTCGCCGGGCTCTACCAGAGCCACCGGCGGGCATCACGGCATCCCCCCTCCCGTGACACTACTCCAGCCTCTGCGCACCGGGACCCCACGCAGCCCCAACGGAGAGGCACCGCAGCACCCTGTCGGCAGCTGGGCCCGCGGGAAAGAGCCAGGGCACCGTCCCCGGGGAAGGGCACAGTGAAAAGCCTGGTCTCACTTGCAAATAGTTCACTTTTCAACATGAACCAGTTAAACTGGTTTCAGAGCCCTGACCTATTTCAAGGTGATTAGAATGAACCGAACCAAAATAACTGAGCACCCGTAACCAAGTTTGCACCCAAATACGTACTGGCTGCACTAACTGCACAGCCCCTGGGGTTGCATTAGGGTGTGTCTCAGGGGGCACACTTGGCATCCTATTTAAAATGCATCGGTTAAACACACAGACAGCACCAGTGCTCAGCCGACTACCCAAGGTACTAGAACACACCAGCTGGAGCATGGATGGCGCATCTGTAGGAACGGCATCTTAGGCTGCAGGAAAGAGCAGGGTGGTTACACATACTACCCTACAGTGACAGCTGAAAGTTTTAATCCCATGAGTTACATAAAGAACCTCAATTTAAAATGTTCTTTTGCATCCAGAGGAATTACGGTAACAGACGAAGTTGTTAGAAGACAGATGAGTCCCGTTTGTCTAACGTATAACTAGAAAGCAAGGGTCACAGATAGAAAAAGCATATCGCAGATTGCTCCTTCACTCACCTGCTCGCCTTTGCTGCAGTTTCTGAGCTGTACTGGTGGCCGGACTGCCCACCTCACCGCGGCATTTCTGGGCTGTCCTTCCAGCTCTCTCGCTCCCAGGGCGTCAGGTGGAGGAGCAGCAGCAGCAGAGTTCAGCCCACACCGAGGTCACATATGCCTTGAACTGAGCAAAATCATCCCTGAAAGGGTCAAACCAAAGAAAACAGGTGTCTGAAGTTACACAAGTTTGCGTCAGTTTAACCCATACCATAATTCATACCATCTGAAATTCTTTACAGTATTGCAAGAGAACAGCAAGTGTTGAAGACTGACTCGCTTTATTTTTAGTAAGAGTATTTCTGTCCAGTTTTGTGTACTGTCTATATTCACCTTAAAATCGTATTAAATACCTTAGTGGGTTGGTTTTTGATGCCTCAGTGCTCACTACAACTGATAAAAAAGTTACCTTCCAGTTTCCAACCTCTGTTACACTACCAACCCAGAGCCATAACGAATATTTTTTCCTCCTGATTGCACTGCAGCACATGTAAATAATAACAGCTGTGATAATTAAGACAAGCTCTCTCACAGTTATGTTGG
This sequence comes from Baryphthengus martii, assembly GCA_013396935.1. NCBI lineage: Eukaryota > Metazoa > Chordata > Aves > Coraciiformes > Momotidae > Baryphthengus > Baryphthengus martii. The sequence goes on along the minus strand of VWZK01021692.1, from coordinate 1,257,596 downwards.
AAGAGCTTTTCTTTTTTTTAATAGCACTATTAATAGAATAGTAAACCAGAAAAAAAGCTAAATCGATAATACATCCTTCAAGACTTACACTTTCACACATACACTGTGTGCAATAATAGAATATAAACTTATAGTTGAAATGATACAGCAGAAGATTGTTCAGGATATACAGATCATATGCGGGTGTTGTTCCAAATAAGAGGTGAGTAAATAAGCACGAAGTCAGGAGGGTGAAGAAAAAATGTTTTCACCCACATACGTTTCTCTCCCAATCCTATCACATGCTAAAAGACTAACAAAACTTAAGTTACGTGTTCAGGATGCAAATTTTCCAATTACTTCGATGTAACGATTTTTTCTTTCAGCCTCCAACCGTCCCTGTACAAATGGCCATGCACCAGGTTAATGATACTTCTCATCAAATAAAGCAACTTGGATCTGCACCTCAAATTAGTTCCCTTCCAATTAATTTCATCTTCTTCCATTAGAAACTCTAAGCAACAGTGACCAAGATATAAACAAAGTGCAGCCAGAATGCAGTTAAGTAATAAATGTGGGGTGAAGCAAAAGAGTTCAGAAACAAAAACTCAAAATATTTGTTGTCAAAGAAATAAACAAGAACTGGCACAAGCCCAGACCTGCAAAGAGATACAGAACCAAGAATCCAGAGCACCAGAAAGTCACCGAATGCGGCTTCACACGATTGTTACAACAGCAGCTATTAAATCATGGATTAATATACAAAATAGAAACTGCTGTCTTATTTTAAAAGGCATTTCCTTGACAATCAGGAAAAAAACAAATAAGTGAAAAAAAACAACCCCACCAAAATTCTATTTTGGACTCTAAACTTTGCTTTGTAGGATACACATTAAAGCTGGATAGAAAATACACAGTGGAAAACAGCAACAATTTATCAACTGGAAATTCGGTGTAATGGCACAGTGACTCGCGAGAGCACGGAGAAATTTGAAAGGATGCAGAGGAAAATGCTTTGACTAAAAACGCCATGTACGTTAAAGAGAAGTGGGTGCTCATCACCAGAGTTGCACTAGGGGTCTGAGCAGCAGACTTGGGATGGGCAGAGGCACCTACTGCTGCTAACTCACTGAAAGTTACTGCTACGTTAAAGGAACAGATTAACTTCACCATTACTTCTAAAGACCTCCCTTTTCCCTGAATTTTATTTGTTGTCCCCTGCCAGAGATCCTTTAAAAGCTCATAATAAAAATATTTCCATTGAGAGAAAATAAATTAAAAAAAGAATCTCAACAAAAAACCCCACCCCACACTTAAAGGCCACAAGTGGTTTACTGCTTCAGAAGACTCACATTTTCCTTCAAGCCCAAGCAGGCTGCTCCAGCTAGACCATGACAAATCCAGTTGGTTGTTCCATACTGGCTGCATTTCCTTTGGGGAATATACTCACAAAATAAATACTGGCGGCTCATCCCAGCAACATAAAACACGCAGGCACGCCTCCAGGCGCACCAGGGATCCTCATAGACTTGCAAAACACCCCGTATACAGTTACATTTTGGCAAGTGCTTTCAATTAAATGTTCATCTGTAGCATGTCCTTTTAATCAAAAATCCATCTTTCAGGGACTCGGTACAAAACTCCTCCATACACATCAGGGAGAAACTNGGGAGGGGCTCCCGCCTCCGGGCGCTGCGCCTGCGCAGTGGCCTCCGACGGGGTGTCTCATCCGGGGTCTGGCCGCGGCGGTTGGGCGATGGCGACGGTGGCGGAGCTGAAAGCAGGTGCCGAGAGGGTGGGGACCCGGGGGGCACCTGCGACGGCTAAAAGGAAGGGCGGACGGATGGGCGGGCTGGCTTTACTCATACACCCGGTGGCCGATTTGGTCTCGCAGCCGCCCCGAGCGCTAACGGGAGCCGCTGCGGCGTGGCGTGAGAAGCGTCCCTGAGGCTCCCTCCCCACAAGCGCTCTGCCCTTGTCACTGATCTTGGTCTCGTTTGCACTCATCTTGGTCCAGTAACATCCCACTTCTGAAATTGCTAAAACGTATGCTTTCTACTAAGAGAAGTAGAATTGTGACTTCTTTGAAGGGTTAATTAAATTTTCTCTCTAACGTTCCTGCTGTTGTTTCCTGCTGGCATACGTACAGAGGTGGATATCTTATCTTTATTCCACTGCGAATGTGCCGAAATTACGTTTGTATTGTGGATGATAAATGCTGCTTGAACACGTTTGGCTTTATATTAACAGATCTCTTTTATGGTAATAGTTTTAAGGGACACACTGGAAAAAAGAGGTGCTCTTGGACAAATAAAAGCAAGGATCAGAGCCGAAGTCTTTAATGCGCTGGATGACCAAAGTGTACCACGGCCGCAGCTGTCTCATGAAAATCTCTTAATCAATGAACTAATTCGTGAATACCTGGAATATAACAAATATAAATACACAGCATCTGTTTTAACTTCAGGTATCGGGGATGAGCTTTTCTTGTCATCACTGTATTAATAAGACGCTTACAGTTTGGTTGAGTAAACTGTGAAATTAGTAAGTGGTACCAAGCTGCAAAATTTTGTCTTCCCTTGGAAATAAATAAGATATGAACACTGTCTCCTCAGCTTTACTTGCAGCATTAAGCCAGATCATACCATTAGCCTTCAGGAAAACTTACTCTTTGCTCGTTACCCTCGAGGTAAATGCTTTGACAGTAGTTGATGCAAGAGCAAGAAAACTTTCTAGCAGCCTGCAAAATCAAAATACCTTTCTTGAAATGTCAGCTATTTTGTTTTGGAGAATTACTAACAATATTTTTAAAACATATAGAACATTTTTATCTCATTGGCATTTGGGTAAAATAAAGTAGAAAGCCCACAAGTGAACAAAATTTCTTTGAGCAATAATTTAAAATAATACATACGTAAAGTAGTTGATAGTCTGAATTCTAGCAATTCTATCACTTCATGCATGAAGACTGTATTAGAAACTTGGTTAGATTTCCTCAGCTTAAATAGCAAAAAAGAATATGAAGATGATCCATATTTTTTAGCAACTGCAGTTTAGCATTACTGTTATTGGCTGAGCTGAAATATCAGTATTTGAGAGCTATTTAGACTACAACATGGAAATAGTAGCTGTAATTTATATGGTACGGCACTTATTTTTGCAGCTATTGGTAACTTCTGTTTGAAATTTGAAGTTTTGTAATTGTGCTTACAATAATTACATTTGCTATTTAATAATTTGATATATTTCATTCGCCCTGGAGAAGAGGGAACAGAGACAACATGTATAGTAGTTAATATATGGAATCTGTCTGGTAACAGCACTTTAGAGAAAGAGTTGTTTGCCTAATTAATTTTTCTTTATACTGTAAGACTCCTTTAATATTTTTCTTAGATTCCTTTAGGGTGAAGATAAACGCTGTAACATGTTATTATAAATTATATGAGTGTGAAGCACTAATGTTTAAGTGCGTTCCCTGGAATCACAATATACTGTTCAATATTAATAAGCTAAGAAGGAGGGGTGTGCTGTCATTCTGTTTTGAAGTCTCCTGTTAATTGGTGATGATTTTCTTAAAAATCTTAAGAATTGTGAGGAAATCTCTTTTCCAGAATCTGGCCAGCCTGAAGTGCCCTTGGATAGAGAGTTTCTTGCCAAAGAGCTGAATGTAGTTGAAGACACAAATGGAAAATCAGTGTAAGGAGTGATTTTGGAATGCACAGTATATTCTGTTCTGCCTGTATTTTTCTCTTTAGTGTTATTATAAATCACATATGGATTCTCACCGATGGAAATGTGGCTCGAACACGTGCCTGCCCTAATGAACTGAGTTCAAATTCACAGTGTCAAACATGGGGCCATTTTTAAACATACTCCAAACTAACATTCAATTCTGCCAACTCTGTAGAATTCTCCAGATAGTGTACTTGCACACTGAAACACAAGTCTCTTAGCAGTAGTCTTCCCTACAGTTAGAAGCAGAAAACAGATATGCTAAATGCATATCAGTAAGTTGCTTTGTAGAGCAATAAAAAGATTATTGCACGCTGAGATTAGATATAAATTCACAGTGCTCCGATATGGCTGCATTAATGAGCTAGGTACGGAAGCAGATTTAAACACATTCAGCGTTCTCCGTAGCTTGTGCTGTCAGAATCTGTTGAGTGCTTAGGAGGAATCCAGTTTGGGATGTGCAGTGGTGGACTGGGCTGCAGTCTGCCAAAGTCTGATCCTTTGTACTGCACGAGCGAGAACGTGGATCTGTGTTCTTGTGCTGAGCAGGCTCCCGCTCTTCACCCACAGCGGATCTGAAGTTTAGTTGAGAGTGTCTCTCAGCGTGAGCTTTTTAGGAGAGTGTTGGTGTTTAGGGTGCGCTTAGATCTGTGCTTATTTATATAATGATACTTGGCATAATGTATTTTAAATAATTAAAGACATCTGTATGTATTCTAGAAGTAAACATTGTCTAAGAAGTTCTGAGGAAAGGGTGTATTTTTAATGCTCAGTATTTCATAGACTTGATAGATTGTCATTTCTCTCTTAAGCAGACCTCTCTTGTATGGAATTATCTCTCATTTCTTACACGGTGGTAAAGAAGAAAGCCAGAATACCCTTCCAAAAGTGTCTTTGCTGAATTATCCGAAGCAAAACCTTGGCAAACCACCTACTGAGAGAAATCAAAAAGGTGGGTGTGATGTCATATTATACCTCAACAATACCATTAAGCTGTGTGACCTGACCATACCTGTTCCTCATTTAAGAAAGGTCCTACTGTATCCAGTTCAGGAAGGACCCACACATGATTTCTAAAACTTCCTCTATCTGTGCCTTCATTTAAATACGTGACCAGCCTACACCAGCTCTCAGGCCTGCCTCTCTCTGCTGCTGTGCCAATGGCACAGGGCATATGGCATACGAGTCCAATTGCCCTTCAGATGTGGCAGCAGTAGGACTTTCTCATATGGGAATGAATTTTATTTACACAGTAGGCATTTAAAAATATTTCAGACAGCCAAAGTCATACAATTTTTCAACAGCACAAGGTCCTGTCACACTCCTATTACGTTGTACCTGTAGCTACTTGTTAGGTACTAGAGAAAAGGGGAGAAAACCTACTTGTTTGGCTTCATTCTGTTTTGGATTGGTAAAAACTGAAAACCCATTTGAATTGGACTGTTGTGCTATTCTAATTTGTAGATGGCAGAATATCTGTCATGCCATTTATGGTTTTAGAAACAGAGATTTACTGCTCTGCAGTTGCTGGTGAAGACCAGAAAATATTAATAACCCAGTTCTCAGCATCAAAAGTGTCAACCACCAGATTGCTTCACCGTTTCTCTCAAAGTTAAACTGGCCAAATCATATTCCCTTACACTATTACAAATCTGGAATGGGTCAGCTACATACAGTCTCATTACAATGGCAACTTAGTAAAACAATTTAACCTAAATTCTCAGTAAAAGACATTACATAGTGGGCATATCTCTGTTTTTCATCTGTTCTAACTTATCTAATTTCTGTAGAAAGTTCTTGACCCTTTAGCTGTCAATTCTGTATGTGGGCACAAACCTTTTCTGAGGACATAATTCACATGCCATTGACTGAAGAAACTTAAGCGCTCTCTGAGTTCATTGCTCCATAGTAGAACAACTAAATCTTATTTTCCCTCTCTGGTCTGCATTTTGACTGGTTACAGTACACCTAAGCTAAAGAATGAAAGGAATCATTAGTCCATTTATTTTTTCTTCAAAAAAGTCTGCTTTGCATATTGTGTCACTTTCTACTGTGACAATTTAGTACGATTGTGTTAGTACTATCAACTGTATTTTGTATCCAAAAATTTTAAAGTAATGAGGCCTGAAATATTGATGGCTCAAAAGTGTGAGAGAAATACTTAACATTTTCTTACCAGTTAATTCCTTGAGACAATGTTGTTTCCCTTCTGCCAGAAGGGGGAGCTGAAGAAATAAAATTTCAATATCAAAACTGCTCTAAATTATCTCTTAGAAAATAATTATTCCTATCAATATTTTTCCTATTTTTTAAAAAACAAACTGAGTGTACATAAGAATCGTTTTTCAAGTATAACTTTGTACCTCAGTTCTGAAACTGACCCTGTGCAGGGTCACCTTGCCCCACTGACTCCAATATAATTTCACCTGGGGATTTAATTGTTTAGAGTTAGTTACAGAACACAGGATTAATCATAAGACATGACAGAACTTTGCTTTTCAAACGAAAGAAAAATATAACACCTCTAATGCTTTTAATCTTTAAGTAACTATAGTCTGAAATGACTTTCTGCATTACAGCTGAGTTGGAAGTTGTCTGAAATCTCATCTCTAGTAATGCAAAGCTCTTATCTCATACCGTTGCATGGAAAAAAAAATATTTGTAAAATTGCCTGAGTTTCCTATGATAATATTCTGTATCAAAGTTGATAATAGTAGAGATAACACTTATATAAAAAATTCTCATCAGATGTGTGAGAATATTTATGTCCTTGTTTCATTTTCAGATAGAATTCCAGACCCAGGAACGATGGCTGGCACAAGCATCGAAGAGCCCCTTGTTTTACAGCATATAAACAGATGATAGCCATTGTATGCTAATTGCTCATGTGAAGTTCTGTAAGAGTTAATTTAGGAAATTCTTCTTTGCTAAGATTTCCCCAATGTGTCCAGTGGGGCCATAGCAGCTTGTTAAATCTACCCCTGAGACAGGATGATGGGGTCATACTTACTGGCAGTGAAAAAAGTGTTAGCAAAGGCTCTTTTCCTCCTGTGCTGAGAGAAGGAAAACTGTGTATGAAGTCAGATTGGTGAAGTCTGTGTCTAGAAATGTGCCTAAAAATACTGGGTTTACTTTACAAAAATATAACCGATAACTTATTTCTGCACTTTCCTTATTATGTTATGTCTTTGGGTATCTTTCCTGTATTTCTGAATAAAATTTTTTCAGTTTTATTCTGTGTGGTACCTTGAAAACAATCAAACTAAACGTTTTAATCATTCTTCTTTAAAAAGAAGTTGCTACCTTCCGATAAGTATGGGAAAATAATTTGAATAGAAAGTTAAAGTGCTTTAGAGGAATAGTTGGTTTTAATTCTCCGGAAACGAGGACTATATTTATCTTCATGCCAGCAAACAAATGAGGGTAAGTCTTTTCCATCTGGAGTTGCTATAAATTGTACGGTGTAACACTGAGTATGTGGGAGGGGGAGGAACTTCTGTTTTTTTCCCAAACAACATGAAACTCAAAGTCGGCAAAGCTAAAAATAAAGTCGGTAATAGATTACTGATTCCCAGAACTTTTTTTAGCTAAGTATTTACATGTTTTGAAATGGTAATTGTTTTAAAAGCCAAACTTACAGGGGTACATCCGAAATAACAGGTTAGCTATTTTCTGTACTCATTTTAACAAAATTTGCAGGTGTCAGTGTTTCCAGTGGTGCTGAGGGGAGTTTTGTATAAATAAACTTCTAGGGTTACATTCTTAAAAATCTTTATAGTTAAATAAATGGTATAGTAAGGGGCTGGGGGGGAAGAAGATGAGAACATGTGGTTTGTGAATGTAATTTAAAGGACCCCGACTTGTACAGACTGTGAGGTTTTGTCTTTGATTTGACCCACTTAGTGTCACAGGTATTTTTATTTTGACAAGCATCCTGGCCTCTAATGTGACATTGCAGAGAACCGTTACGGATTGAAAGGAACAGTTGCATTTATCCATTTGAAGCCTCGGCAACGAGCTCATTCCCTTCGTGTGACTGGCAACGCTGCCAGCTCCCCGTTGTATCTCCGGAACGTTTCCAGGAGGGGAGGACCCGCGTTTGCAAATACACCTCAAATCCAGCTTTAAGTCTTTTGTAGCTTTGCATCAATTACAGTTGACCACTGGGTCAAGTGAATTTGTCTCTCTATGCCCTCAATGTTTGCTCTGTGCCAGCACCACTGTCAGGTTCGACTCCTTGGCTGAAGAGCCGTCTCGTGAATACTACCACCATGGGGTTCTGCCTCATTACTAGGGTCTTTCCTGCCACATTAATGCGAATTCTCACAATTGCCGCTCTCTGTCTAAAAATATAGCAGAAAAAATAGTCTTCTAAGGTGTTACTCGCAAATTACCTTTGTTTTGCAATGAGCTGAAAATGCCTCTTTTGGGGAATATAAAAATGAACTTTTGGATAATCATATCTGGATAACACAGATATGATTGCTCTGACTACAGAAATCCCTGAATTGTTAACTTGGCTTTTCCAGAGGTTAAATACTCTACTCCTGCTTCTCCATATATCAGTGGGTCAAATTGTGACATATATTTGGAATCTGAAATTTGTCATTTCAAGGGCAAGGAAAAAGGCTCTGGGAAACATAGAAGCTCTAACCTTCCATGCTAGGCAAATCCTTCAGAGGAACCAAAGCTATTGCATCTGCTCTCTTTCTTCCCACCATAGATCATACAGAAGCTGCCCAGGTGCCACACAGCTCCCTGGGAAGTGGATTTTTAGTGCCAGAAATTAAATGCTGTGTTCTTTCTGGTTGAAGAAGGCAGAGAGATGTTTGGTACTTGCCCTTTCCCAAGCACACAGCTCAGCAGGCTCATGGTCTCCACAGCCATGAAAGGCTATTACAAGGATGTCCTTCACTGGGCTTTGAAGTCAAGGTGTGTATCTGAAATCAGAGAAGAAATCCATGGAGCTGAGGGAATCTCAGGACTATTGTCTTTGGGGATTGCAGCTTCAGCTTCTTGTCAGGACCCTGTGCTGGGATGGTGAGTGGAAAATGGCCTGTTTGCTTTCAGTGCAACATGCATTTCATCTAATCCTCTAATACCCTCACAGTCCAGATTTGGGGTTTTGAAACAATCTCTTGTTTCAAAGTATAGTCATTGTACAAGCAAATTAAAATCAAATTAACATGTATTTCCAGTAATATTTATTTGTACAACAAAGCTTTGAAATATGCCTCTGAAAATATACTACTGGTCTAATCACGTTATTAATGGTCTAGCATTTATCCTGATAGTACATGAAATATAAGAGCATCTTTCAAGATGTGTAGCAAGTCCTGTGAATGTCAGTCTGCCTTACTTGTTAATGGATGAGGAGGAATTGCAAAGCCTGCACGATAAACATGGCTGCACTTTACAAAAAATCATTCCTTAAAAGTTTAAGCTAAGCGAGGTCAGTATTTGGATGAAAATAAATTCACACCCCTAGAGTCACAGGTTCAGGTTTCAGACTAAATTGCCACCTAGGTGAGCACACACAAAAATTATTTTCTCAAATCAAAAGCTCTGTCTAGCTTAATAACAGACTGTGATATCTCGCATTAACTAGCGTTATTCTTTCTCCTGACATCAGAGGAAAAAAAAAAAAGATGTAAGCATGCAGAATTGTGGGGGCTTTAACAAGCAAAATGCACTTTTGAATTTTATTTGAGATAGAACACTGTAATTGAGACTGTTACTTTAAAAATTATGTTAAAAGAAGCTGTTCTTTGTCTAAGCATGAATCACAAGTAAAGGTGACAAGGAACCAGTGAAGTTTCGTGTGGGTATCAGATCTGGAAAGTACTTTAGAAGAACTTAACCCACAAGTTGTTTTTTTTTGTTGTTGGGTTTTTCTTTTGTTTGTTTGTTTTTTAAATAATTCTTTAAAACCAAATTTATGCTCTCCTCTAGAATCAGAGGAAACTGTTAGAGTCCACAGCACCCATGCTGTTTCAGAGGTATTCATTTCTGTCATGCACAAGGAAATTTTTTATTTTTTTTTCTAAGTTTTATCAACGCACTCCATGGAGTCAGTTACACTTTCCTTCCTGAGCGCCCTTTGTATCAAGCTGAATCTTGGTGTCAGTTGATCAGTTTTCCGGAGAAGTGATTATCACTGGGTGGTTATGTTTAGGAAAAGAAACCCCAAAATACTTGTTCACACTTGTAAAGGCGCCCCAGTAGCAGCTGGTGTCCAACAGATTCAGAACTGACCTGTGTGCTTCACACACTTCACTTGACCTGCAGCCAGCAGTAAGCACAAAGCTTAAGATTAAGCAGTCTATTTTATAGGTGACTATTTTAACTCATCAGACTACTCTCATGATTAATTGTTCTAGTTTGGACGCAGACTGTCCCTCCTATTGCAAGAGCACAGCTTAACACAGGTAGTAACCCAATAGTGTGCTTGTCAGTCCCAATTAAGTATGTCAGCTTAGAGAAACATGGTTGGTAAACTTAGGTAAAAACATCTTTAAACGAAAAAAAATTGCTTACCTGACACGCATTATTTAACAAACTAGCATCACCATTTGTGCTTTTCTTTTTTCTGCTTGTATTCAGGTTACAGTGTGGTAAGGGGGCTGAAAGTTCATTTCTTTCCTTCTTGAGTAGTTGGTTGGGGTTTTTTTTCCCCTAAGTACAATATTTACAGTGCAAATTCAGCAAGGAGATATTTTAGGGCATGCTGCTCAATACTTTATTTTTTCTAGAAAAGAAATGAAAATAAATAAACAAACAAATCAGAGTTTTTTAAATAAAGCTTGTTTTGTTGTCATAAAGGCATTGTCCACTGGGAATCCACAGCTTTCATTTTAAGGCAACTTTGATGTAAAAAAAACAAAAACACCCCCCCAAAAAAAAAACAAACCACAAGCAAAAAAAAACCAAACAAACAAATCCAACATTTAGGAAACTCCAACCAGTCTATTATATTAGTATATTTTTGCATTAACTTTCAAGTGAAAGTTGGAAGCCACACTTAAACTTATCAGTTCCTACCCCGCATGGCTTGAGAGTGCAACTGTTTCAGTCCCAGCAGTAATATTTTTTGGACTTTCCAGCTCCATTTAATGTCACATCATATATCACCCTCCACCCCTGTCTCTGTTAAACTTACTACACGGGCAGCAAGCCTCGTGTGCACATGCAGCGGTTTGCAGACCAGCCAGAATAATTTCCACTCCTTTTTAAGCTACTATTAAAATGTGTCTGGTTTTGTGAAACAGCTACAGGGGTTTAAAAGGAACTTCTCAGGATAACTTTGATGAATGTTAAAATGATGATGTGTTTCAGAGGATCTCCTTGCATTTTATTGTTTTATATTAGTTATATTTAAAAGCTAAACTAAAAAAAACCAAAACAACAAAATAAAATAAAATAGGGTGAATTATCCTGTGAGGAACTTTCTGCTAACAAGGGCAAGTTTCTTGGATTTATGTCCTGGTGATTATTTCCCCTGGCTTTGCTCCAACACAGCCACATGTGCGTGAAGCTGATATGACACTGCAGCCTTTTGGGTCCTCAGAGGGCTGCTGTGCAGCCGTGCACCTCAGCCGGTACTGATCCTCCACCTCCAAGGACAGGCTGCAGCCACTGGGACCGTGCGACTGTGTTGGCAAATCTGGTCTTCTCCAGTTAAGGCCTGAACACGAGTCTATATCTGATATTTCTAAAATGTTGCAAGGAAGAAACCCCAGTGCTCTTCTCCTCTTTCCTCTTTACCCAAATTTGTTCAGTGCTGGCCAGAGCTAGAAGAAGGGGCTTCAGGTCCACCACACCTGCAAGTGCTGGTACTTTGACCAAGTGACAGCAGAGGTTTTCAGCCCAGCCTCCCCTCATAGGTATTTTTTCAGGCTGCTGAGACCAATATAAGCCTCATCGGTCTTCTGCAGGAGGGTTTATTTCCCAGAGAAGACAGGGCTGTTGATGTCAAGAGAAATTATTTCACCCAGGACTGTGCTCTGATCCTTTGGGTATACACCATATTTAGTCTGTTGCTGAGAGGGGGTTGTTTCGGTATTTTGTATTTGGCACGTTGATGGGAATTCCTAGAGGATCCTAGCTTTCCCTTTTTGGGATGTCTCCATCCACAGGTCCTACTGCACAAGGCTGTTGGCTACTAGCAGGGGAAGGAGGGGGGACAGCTGAGGACTGAAGGTTTAAGGGGCGTGAGAAGGTTTGATGAGGACCAGATCACTCCCTAACTCTTGCAGGTCTGGCTCCCAGTGCCCTGTCCTCCTCTTCCCCCCCAGCACAGGATGCCTGATGCTTCTTCTTTCCACTGCATCCTGGGGACTGTTCCCCCTCAGCTATTTATCCCTTCTCTTCTTCCTTTTATGGACTGAGGGAGGTATTTCTTATATATGAACAAGCATTTACAGCCCTTTCTCAGGAATTGAGCCGTGTACCGGCTTGCAAAAGAAATTTTGGCAAATCATCTGGGGAGGTGGGAAACAACCCTCTTGTTCCCGAGGCGCAAAAGAGGCCTAAACCAGCCCCAGGCTCCAGATGTCACATAAACACAGGAAACCCAGAGCAACCTCCACCCACACATCCCTGCTGTGTTAGGAATAACCCTCCTCTCTTCAGCAACCCCTGAACTTGTCTTAGCTCCAAGAAAGTGCACTGATGGTGGGTGGGAAACCTCCCGTGCCACACAGGACCCTGACTTGCCCTTTGTCTTTCTAGGCAGGGGGCCATGAGGGGTGAGGATGCTACCAAGGCAGGAGGGAGTTAAAGGTCTATTTGCTAAACAGTTTCACCCTAGGAAAAAGCAAAACCTCTGAACTGGTGAGTTAGGGGCACCTATTTTGAGTCGGGGCACCCCCTTCATGCCTTTCCAAATGCCAGAACCAGACGGTGCCCCTGAAGAGCAGCTTGGGTCAGGGGCAGCCACCCGGGGTTAGGCCCTGCTGGGAACGAGGTCCTTGGCTCAGGCTGTCTTTTCTAACTCAGGTACAGAGAGGATTTTCCAGCAGGACGTGGTTTCCAGGGCCCCTCCCCATTGACAAGATTCTCCTCCTCTATATAGGGAGGCTGCAAAGGCGGGAGGACTTGGACTGTCCCGGCTGGTGGCTGTACAGGTTCCCGACTCTCCAATTCCCTCTCTGCTCCCCTAATTGGACGCCTGTAAGTACTGCAGGGGCTGGAGGTCTCTGTTGGAGATGGGGCTGGGGGCTCGCCGCGCGTTGGGATGGAGCAGTTTGCAAGCTAACTTAGAGCACTACTTTGCAATTAACTTGCTGGCAGCACACGGATTAGAAATGGGAAGCGACCTGTCAGACACACTCAAATGGTTTATCTGGATTTGTGTATTACTGACTGGGTTCTGTTTCAAATGTGTTGGAGACAGCACACGTTTGAAAGCATGCACAGATGCTCTAGCCTGTGCCTTAGTCACTTCTAACACTGCTCTGGCCAAATCGAGCCTTAATGATGCTGGCCACAGAGCTCCTAGCACCCAGCCCGCAAGGCGCTGTGCGCTGCGAAGGGTGGCAGGTGCCTGCTCCAGTTAACCAGTACACGTGCACTCAGTTGGGAAGAGACCTGGTTGCCTGAGCTGCTGATCTCCTTTAAGTACTTCTATGTTTTCAGTCCCAATAAAGGAACTTAGTGCACTTCCCATGCTGTTTAAGGAAAGTATAGCCAAACAGAATTATTAGTTTGTCAGTTACTTTTAGTTTAAGGAAAAAATGCTTTAAGATAAGAAGGAGGAATGCAAACATGGTCACAAAAAATGCCTTAGCATTACATAGGTATGTTTTTAACATGCTGGAAATAAAGTTTAAGAGAAACTAATCTGATAATTTGCTGAGCTACACTACTTCGAGTAATTTCAAAAGTGGCACGTCTTTTTTTAAGGGGAAAAATAAAGCAACAAACTTTTAACAAAATACCGTGAGAGAATAAAGCAGACAGTAGATGGCAGTGCAGAAAGCAGCTTCAGCGACATCCCGGAGGTTCACTGGCTGTTTTCACAGCCCCCCCTGCCCGCCCCTGTATATCTTATCTGCATGTGTGTGTGTGTATGTGTGCATGCACAGCTGTACAAACGTTGATATGTATAAAAGGCATGTGTGTGCATAATTAAGATGCAGCATGAGATATTTTAAATATAAGAGATAATAATGATAAATTTTCTGATTTCCAATACATTAAAAAAGCAGTAAAACCTTTCCTATAATACACATGTTTAAAAAAACATGCCCACCTTCTCTTTTACTCAAAGCTTTACCCTGACACGCAGCTTGCAACAAGAGTCTCTGGATGGACCAACTTGCTGAACTCCCAAAGTTCACGGTTCCCTCAAGCCACTAACACAGAGGCTAAAACGATGAACTTCCAGAGAGCAGAGCTGTTGATTAAGTAGTCGCTTTGGTTCAGTACATGGTACTGCTCTGGCTCTATTCGCTTAGATGTAAACAATGATTTTTATTATCTCATTTGCAATTGACATGCTAGTCCCTAAAAGGTATTTGTTTTGAATCTGTTATCATTACATTTTTGTGGACCAGCTAGTATTGAGAAGAACATCACCATATATGGTAGCATGCATAGATGTATGCAGAGGATCCCGACTTTTATAATTCACTGAGACTTACTAGTTGCAAATCTGTTGGCTTTTCTTTTAAGTATGTTAATTTTAGAAGAAGCCAAGAGCTAGAGAGAGTTTTCCAGCTTGTGCAAAGTCCAGTTAAAATATGGATTATTTACAAACTCTAATGAACAGGCAGAATCTTATTTACTTCACAGAATGACATTTGGGGATATTTAAATACGTATTTGAAATAGTATTTTCCAGATAAAGGGAATCCAGCCCAACATGAAGCAATTCACATGTTTTTTTCCTTCTTTGCTAATTCTCACAGTTTATAACACAGATAATAACCTGGGCCAATTCTGCAGAGTATAAAAAAAAGAGCTATCTAGTGTTTAATCACAGTTATGTATAACTTGCATTAACAGAGGTAAGACCTGACAGGAGACCAAGGCGCTTCCAGACAATCTAAGTACATGGAAAATGCATTTTAAATAACCCCAAATCAACCAAAAACCACAGCCCTGTGAAATTACTGAAAATGTTCTTTCTTAAAATACAGACTTGCCATCTTCCATGGTTGAACAACCATAAACTAGTACTGACGATACCTCCATGTTCAGATGAAAATATCCATGATGAAAGTAAGCGTTTGAGGGGTGGTCCCAATGACCAGTGGGAAGAGGTGAAAGGCCAGGAGGGACTGGTAGCAGTGCTTGTGACAAAGCTAACTGTGCTGAGGAACCAGTTCCCAAATGAACATCACAAGATTAGGATTAATTCCTAGATGATTTTTTTTTTTTTTTTTCCCCAAGCAGTACTCAGTTGGGTAATTCAGTTAAGTACTGGAAAAGTAAAATATAAGTGGCCTGGGAAGAACATAGTCAAGAACTACTGTAGCCCAAGAAATGCTCTTCTCGGTGACGCCCAATGACAGGACAAGGGGCAATGGGTGCAAACAGGAGCATAGGAGGTTCCGTTTAAACACAAGGAAACACTTTTTCACAGTGAGCGTGACAGAGCACTGGAACAGGCTGTCCAGAGAGGTGGTGGAGTCTCGTTCTCTGGAGACATTCAAAACTCACCTGGACGCGTTCCTGCATGACCTAATCTAGGTTCCTGCTCTGGCAGGGGGGTTAGATTCGATCTTTCGAGGTCCCTTCCAGCCCCTAATATTCTGTGAGTCAAGCAGCAGGTCACTGCTACACTCTTCCATCAGAAACCAGACAGCAGGACTTTATTTCTGAAAATAATTCACATACTTGGTCGTATGTTCCTCTGTTCTAATAATTATTCCCTGTGCAGCTGTGATAAGCTTCCTGCAGAGGAAGGGAAAAGTGTTATCTTCTCATTAGCAGAAAAGCAGTCCCTCTAAGCTCTGACCTAGGAGGCAATTCTGCCTGGCCAATAACCTTTTAATTAAAGTGCACTTCCTGGATATATTTATACTTTGTCCTTGGAATAATACACTCCAGATAAACTGATTGTAAGGACAGCATTCAGCTCCTATCACTGACATAAGGGAAAAGACAGTGAAGATCAGGCAGATACATGTGCAGCAGGACAGCAGAAGGAGGAATAGAAAGTAAACTGTGGAAATATGTATGCCCATGTGTACGTGTGCAATTGGGGTTTAGACAACTAGAACAGATGGATCCAGTTCAGTGTAATTTGGCACATTTCTAAGGCAAAAGACTTCGTAACAGTAGTATTTTTGTGATTGCCTTTCCTCCTTCCTTCCTCAGGATAGCTCACCTCTGAGTATAAAAGTATTTATTCTTGTACATGATTTGAACTATCATCTACCTAAAAGGATGGATGAGAACCTCTTACCACCTCTTGCACACATAAGATATCGGTCTCCATTTCTCTCAGCCGACAGATGAAACCCAGGAACTGGTTAAGGGGTAAATTTTCCTTTCTCAGGGAGCGTTCTCATCAGGCAGTGATGAATCTTTCCCCTTGGCCCAGTTCCTGAATATTAATCATGTGCAGTTCAGTCTCAATCAGAGACGGAGCAGGAGCAGCTCATCAGTTTAGTGCACAGCAGCTCAATGGGACAAATGAGCTTCACAAACCCAGCTTTGTCTTCTACCCCTTCCATTTAGAAACCTTCCTTTATTAATATCCATGAATTAATATTCATTAATTTATCAAATTATTAATACTCATTAATCCATACTTCATAACTGCATTTCCTTTTTTACTACAGTGGTACTCAGCTGCTACTCAAACTTTATTCTCAGATTCCAGAGACTCAGTCATTAAAAGTTCTTTTTACGTAAATCCATTGTTTTTCCTCATTGCATTTCAGAGAAGTTATGAGATCCAGCTCAGTCTACTTATTTCTTGTAGGGGGTCTATTTTTACCATGTTTAAACTATTCAAGCAGAGTACTTAGATCTAGGAGAAAACCCCCCTGTATTTCCAGCCTCTGCAGCTTATACCACCTCTTTCACCTTCCAACCTCAGCTTGCTTTCAAAAAGACTGAATTCATGCTGTAATCTGTGGAAGATGTTTTTGATTTAACATGTAACATGTAGCAAGGAAAAGAACTTTCCCCTGGGGCATCCCCCTGCTGACACGCTTTGTAGCAGGTCAATAGTTTTATCTTCGGTTGGGTTTTTGAGGTTTCACTGTGAAACTCAGCTCTACAGTTCAGTCCAATTTTCAGTGTTTCTGACAGCAATACCAAATTCCTGTTGATTTGAATGTGCTGTCACCTGGCACTTAGCCACCTGTGGCACAACTCAACCTTTCTGGTGCTAGAGGATGACTATATAGCTCTCTGTTCTGGACATAATGATGGCCTGAAATCCTCCTGCTCTGTTGCTGAAGCACTTTCTCCCACGCTGCTGGGGCAGTGGGGCAGAGAATGTGCCTTGCCCATTGCTACCACAGCAGAAGAGAGGCCATAGCAGGCTCCTGTTTCTCCCCAAGCCCCCAGCTCCTGGATCTGCAGCCCTGGCGATGGGGCATAGCTCCCTCTGTTCTCCTATGCGGCCGGCTTCACCCCGCAGCCGCCAGCTGGAAAGCTCAGCAGGAGAGAATACCATCTCCATTATTGGAACTGTGCAGCTCTACCAGCCCTCTTGGCAACAAGGAAACATTTTCTGCCTTAATCCACAGAGAGGTCAAATAGTTTCCTCTTGCAGCTCTCTTCCAAGAATCCCCTGGGAGCAAGCGAAGGGCCGCATCCTACAGAGCTCCCTCAGAGACTCCACATCAGGGAGCGCTGCGTGTGGGTGGGTGGCAATGCACAGATCCAAGATGTGAGGGTCTCTCTCCTATCCACCCACACCATGGTGCACACTGCATGTGCATGGATGACTTGAGTGAATTTTCCTGTTGAGGATTTCCAGGCAAGGCTGGTGGCTCTAGAATTAGGACATTTAGAGGAAAGCTGTTTGTTTTTTTTTTGTTTTTTTTTTGTTGTTGTTGTTTTCAGATGAGAGAATTATCAAGGGAGCTGGGGCATCTAATTTCCACTGAATTTTAGTGGGATATCATCTCACTCTTAAGCGCCTCTAGAATCCTAGCTTCGTTTTTAAGCTTTATGTCACCTTCTGCATGATCCATGCTTCTCTCTTAGACCCCTCACACAGCCTGGCCTTGCAAAAAAAAAAAATAAAATAAAAAAAAAAATTAATCTGTGGGAAGACTTCAGGGACAAATATTTGGAAACCAATCTCTGATACTCCCAGAGCACAGGGTGTCCATTTGGCTGCATACCACAGAGCTTGGTCTTTACAAATATCATTCTGCTCATGGGTTGATTGCTGACATCTTTAGCACTCAGTTCTCCAAACTCCCTCAAGATTCATGTTTTTTTGAATGTTGTAAATATTAAATTCATTCTCGATAAGGAAATGAAACAGCCTGTCTCCTAGAGATGTTTTTCTTGGGCACACTTTCTTCCCTGCTCCCCACTGTAGCTCCTCTCCAGCTTCCCTCTCTGCTCCACTGCATGACAGGTTTCCCAAGTAATGCCACTCTTTTCCTGCCCCGTAGCAAACCACAAGATGTTCTCTGCTTACTCCTTTCCTCATTTAGAGCTCTGTATCCCATAGGACAGAGCAGAACATTTACAAAAGCTCCAGCATTATCAGCACAGATCTTCCAGCTACACCCTAACCTCCAGTGGCCAGAGCAGGAAAGAAGCTGCCTCCTTCCTCTCAAAGAGTGCAAAGCAACCCAAACCTTCCCATGGCTCTCACCTACGGAGCAGATCTATCTGGTTGTTTTATCCAAGCATGACTGCACAACACTGTTTTATCCACGTACAACTGCATGACACAGATGCATCATCCTCCCAATTTGAGCATCATGGTTCAGATTATCTAACAGATGATGCAATTTCTATGCTTGTTTTATTTCTTCTCTCTTTCACTTGTTAGACATTTACCCTTCATAAGCTATCAGCTTCTACTGTCTGAACTATGGAAAGAGTCTAACTCTAAATTACTGCTCCTTCACCAGTAGTACTAATAACAATTATTTTTCCATTTGTTTTTGTTGGTTTTTTTCCCCCTTGGATCTTTTCTTAATCTTACACTTCTCCAAATGAAATGGTACTAGAGTGAGTGGAAATAGTCCTTTGACAGAAGAATTAATTTCTGTCCTTTCTGGAATGCAGCTAAAGGCTGTTCTTCTATTAATTATTTCATTATTGCACTGGTATTTCAGTATGCACCCATTTGGGTGAATGAGAAATTTTTTATGTATCAGAATTCAGTTAAGTTTGTGCTGAGCAAGAGATGAGGCTGCAGGAAGCTGTTCAGCTGGTAGCCTTGGTGCAGTCCTGACAGTCTTGTGGCATGGATAATGGTTTTGCCCTACTTTTCTCTCTGATCTTCAGTACAACATAACAAAATGATAAGACCAAGCATCCTCATTTATTTTAGTGCCATGAAGCTTTTGATTTAGGTGATTTCAGACACAGGAACAAAGGAATGGGAACCAGAACACAGATACTCTAAGGTATCTAAGTAGGCACCTAAAAGTGTCCGCATGAAAATGTGAAATATGACACAAGATCTATAGTGTTTTGCATCTACCACATGGCAGATATTCTAGGCAAAACACATTTGTCATGTATCCACATTTCTCTTCCTTTACAGCAGAATATTTTGCTTCCTCAACAGGTGCCTACTGAGTCAAAATGTCTCAAAAACCTCTCAGCGATGATGAGAAATTCCTCTTTGTGGACAAAAACTTCATTAACAACCCACTTGCCCAGGCTGACTGGTCAGCAAAGAGACTTGTTTGGATTCCATCAGAGAAACATGGATTTGAAGCAGCAAGTATCAAAGAAGAGAAAGGGGATGAGGTGACAGTTGAACTGGCAGAAAATGGAAAGAAAGTGACACTGAGCAAGGATGACATCCAAAAGATGAACCCTCCAAAGTTCTCCAAAGTGGAGGACATGGCAGAGCTGACTTGCCTCAATGAAGCTTCAGTGCTGCATAATCTAAGGGAGAGATACTTCTCAGGTTTAATTTATGTAAGTAGAATCAAATACTCACAAAACATTTCCTATTGCATGCTACCATGTCCTGTCATAAAATGAAGTGGATCCCACCCACTCTCATAGATGCAATCCTTGTGTGTAACATTGCCAGGGAAGCACTAACCTCTCAGTAATGGTATCCTAAACCAAAAGTGTATTTAGGTCACTATATTCCCCATGATTCTCCTGCTTCTTCTTTACTTAACTAAACTAAAAACACATGATGGTTTCTTCCCCAAAACTTGCTAAACCTGAAAAGATATGTTGTCTTGGAAAGTACTCTTTGATAGCTAAACAACACCTCAGTCCTCCTATTTGAAAATAAATAAATAAATAAAGGAGACTTTTGAATGACTTCACACGTTTCCAGCAACTTGCAAAAAAGAACATAGAGAAAAGCCAAATCATGCAGCCTTCTCAGGCTAAAGTCCCACTGAAAGGCAGATGACAAATTCTGGTTTTGTGGGTGCTTGAGTAAAACCTTATGTTTGAAGAAGTGAATAAACTCACTAGAATTCGTGAGAGCGCTCATATACACCAGTGTGTTACTGAATTGAAGTCATGCACCAACTAAAACTTCTACCCCCAGCTCTTGTTGTTCAACTTACAGATGAGACAAGCCTGGACAAATTACCATCTTCTCTCTGTTCATGTGAATTAAAGCAAAGATTATTCTGTCTTCCAGTCCACACAAGTATATTAACACAAATGTATTTTGACATTAATAACCCTGTAACCTATCTGCATCAACAGTTAGC
The DNA here is from genome assembly GCA_013396935.1 of Baryphthengus martii. Lineage (NCBI taxonomy): Eukaryota > Metazoa > Chordata > Aves > Coraciiformes > Momotidae > Baryphthengus > Baryphthengus martii. The sequence goes on along the minus strand of VWZK01021692.1, from coordinate 1,237,038 downwards.
AAACTGCACAGTAAGAAAGGCCAGGAAGTTTCCCTGGAATTTCGCTGTTCCCTTTCAATTTATGTGGAGGATCCCTATGCTGTGCAGCAGAAAAGTAACCTACAGTAAATAGCAAAAAGTAATCTATAAAAATTTTATTTGTGTGACAGACCACTGATGAGTGAGAGAAAGTACAGAGCTTAAGTAACAAGGTTTTAGAAGCAAGAATAGAGCTCATTATTAATATGAGGAATGCTAAATTGGAAAGTAGGCAACAAAGCAGAAAAATAAGATAGTTACATATAGTACAACAAAGGAACTATTTAATTGTTATGCATAACTTCAAAGAGCTTTCCTTCAGGAATGTACTAACATGTGCGTCATCAAGATTCCTGAAAGAAGCTAGACTTTCCATCTTTTCAGTATTTCAGTTTACTGGATTTTAAATTTGCAGGTGAACACGTGGACCTATGTGCTATTGTATCAGAACGTGCAGCATTAGTTACTAAAATGTTTTTTCTGAAAGTGTTCTGCATTGTTGCAAGGCCTAAAAAGGATTAGAAGAAGAATAGTGGGATAAATTGTGTGGGGGTTATTTCTTCACTGTTGTTGTTCTCAGCAACACTCTGCATAGATCTTCCAGGATTTCCAATATGTTTACATTGTGGATATTCATGTGGAATTTTCACTTTCTGAAGGAAGAGAAAATTAATTTCCAGAAGTGAAAAATGCAATTAGAAATCAAATAATTTTTCACTGAGACAAAAATGGAAGAGTATCTGAAATTAAGTTTTCTCCCTCAAGAGACTAGATTTTAAAATTGTGGTAAATTAACAGCTATAAAAAAAATTAAAAAAATATTGTATTGCAACAAGTTATTAGTAAACCTGCTTACAACTGTCCAGGCTTACACAGTGCTGCCCTACTAGATATTGTCATACCTTTTAAAAATGAAGAATAAAAATAGTGGGCATCTAAACAGAATTTGAGTCTCATCCACTTGCAAAGCTAACTGTAAGCAATCATCTCCTGACATTGCCCTGCAACGCCTATGGTGCCTCCCTTAGAGTCCCACATATACAAAGAAAATGTGACTCTAATATTTTCACCTTTAGAGCATCACTGATGCAAGTGGGGATACCAAACTCTGCTAAAGAAAAGAAGTCAATCCAGCTGAAAAAAGTCACCTTTCCCTTGCATTTATATTAAATGAGTACTGTGTCCAGCTTTGGAGCCCTCAGTACAACAAGGACATGGACCTGATAGAACAAGTCTAGAGGAGGGCCACGAAAATGATCAGCAGGTTGGAACACCTCTCCTGCAAGGACAGGCTGAGGGAACTGGGGTTGTTCAGCCTGGAGAAGAGAAGGCTCTGGGGAGACCTCATAGCGACCTTCCAGTACCTGAAGGGGGCCTACAGGAAGGCTGGAGAGGGGCTGTTTACCAAGGCCTGTAGTGACAGGACGAGGGGCAATGGTTTTAAACTAGAGAAGGGCAGATTTAGATTGGATGTTAGGAACAAGTTCTTTACCATGAGGGCAGTGAAACACTGGAACAGGTTGCCCAGGAGGTAGCTGAGGCCCCATCCCTGGAGATATTCAAGGTGAGGCTTGACAAGGCTCTGAGCAACTCGATCTAGTTGAGGATGTCCCTGCTCACTGCAGGGGGGGTTGGACTAGATGAGCTTTGGAGGTCCCTTCCAACCTAAACCATTCTATGATTCTGTGATTCTAAACTTCCCTGAGGTGAAAGATGGTATCAGTCATAGTCCAGTTAGAAATGGGGATTCCTGAACTTTATCAGCTCAGGCTTTTGCCCTGCCTCAATAATCTGCTTCTTGTGCCTCAATGATAGCTCTTCAAAGGTATGTTACTGTTTGCCTGGGTATGCAAACAACCCTGCATATGGCAAGTAAGGCAAATGCCTAGAAATCCCAGGGAAAGGAGACCTAAATAATTTCATGAATTGGAAATTTACTCTCCTATTATTTTATTTGGTTGAGAATAATTAGTTGAGTGCATAGTGTAAATCTATTTTTTACCGGGGGGGTGGGGTGGAAAGGGCCTTGCTATACTTGCCTTAAGGCCCTGGTGGTCATTGTAGAATAAAAACCTGTCACTTTTCAAGTGTACTATATCAACAGAACTGAAGTTCATTTTGACATGATTAGTAGAGTTTTACTCTGAACTCCAGCGTCAATGAAAATCCAGCACAGTAACTATCTACCTTCCACATCAAGGCTTCTAGTTTGGGGACCGTAAGGGACTGATGAACATCTTGAGCTTGATTTTCTTGTTACCTGACTTGAGACTATGGTGATACAATCACAACCTGAAAGAGTAGGAGAGGTCCCCATCACCACCCAGAGCCCCCCAGACATTCTCCTGCCCAGCATGGAGCACCCAACCTGTGCTCTCTGCTGGAGGCCTATAGATGCTCTTGCTGTGTTTGCTGAATACCATATAAAGCGCTCAGGCTGTGCCGAGGCCGTGTTGTGCCATTTCCTATTATGGTCAGGAAAGGGAAATCCCTGCGCCCAGAGCCAAGCCTCCCAGATGACATTCTACAGTCCTGTGCTGCAGTGCTGCCTACGGGGGAACCGAGGCAGCTTGAGCCATCCTCGGACACAGCTCTGAGATTAAGGCACAACAGCGGCTGCACGCCACAAAACACTCGCTTACACAGCATAGCAATTAAAAAAAAAAATAAAAAAATCCAGAACCACTTATGCCTAAATCAGAAAGACCATAGTTTCATTACTTAGTTTTAAAACCATGTCAGTTAAAAAAATGAACAGCCATAGGACAGTTTAAATATCACAGCAGCCCTGCAATTATAATCTCATAACTGTAATTTATATATTTTTTTAATTCAAAAAATTGCAAATTATTTACTTTTAGTAACTGTGAAATACAGCTCACCAGCTATTATCATATGCTATTATTTTTGCTCCCATTCAATAGCTGAAGCATTCCAAAATATAAGACAACTTTAAAGAAAAAAAAACAACTAACAAAATCTAGATGAACAGCTATCAACTCATAGCCAACGTTCTTGTTTGTTTACATATACATTTTTATATGAATATTTTCATTAAACTGTAAATAGAAACCACATTTTTCCATAAATTTCTTACAGAAATAGTCATGTAGTGAAGGCAAAACCTTTCTGCTAAGACATCTCTTTGACACTTGAGTAATTTTTTTCCAAAGACTCTTATCAATCATTATTGTTATATGATGTTCATATAATCTTTTTTAAAAACACTTTTAACATGAACCCACACTTCTTACCTAAGATTTCAGTTTACAGAAGTTGACACCTACCTGAGCAGAGGACACACTCCAGTATTAACATACACACATAAAGAAGTATTATGAATTATTACAGTTGTTACATCATCATAGATAAGGGTGATTAACTATGTACTGAAAATAACTGGTCAAGAAGCTGTAAGAGCAGATTATGGTGTTTCTACAGATTGCTACACTCGCATACCTTTTACCAGTTTTCTTATTAGAGATAACTATTTAGGCACTTGGAAACCACCCCTACCTGTACACTCAGAAACTGCTGCTTCATTTGTTGCAGGAGACAGAATACAAGAGAGTGATATTTGCTAAAATCCTGTTCAATGCAGCTGATGCCTGTGTCTCCCAGAATGGAGATGGCACATAATATTATTTCTGGTTTTTATTTGAATTTCGTTGCAGACTTATTCAGGTCTCTTCTGTGTTGTGATAAACCCATACAAGCAGCTGCCCATTTATTCAGAGAAGATTATTGACATGTACAAGGGAAAGAAGAGGCACGAGATGCCGCCCCACATCTACGCTATCGCGGACACGGCCTACAGGAGCATGCTGCAAGGTAGGCCAGTTTAACGCTGCAGTTCTTAGAAATCACTGCCCACTAACGTGGGAGAAAACACCTTATAATTCCACATGTGCTCCTAGCACAGCCAGAAAAGATCTGTTATGGAGGGTGACATGGGCTTTCTCGAAGTTTCAGAGGAATTCTTTGGCAGGAACAGCAGTCCACAAGCACTGTGACTCAAAAAGGAAAAACAATCCTTTTACCCATCTGTGTCGAGGCATGTGGGAAGGTTTCAAAGTCAAGCAAATATTTTTGGCAAATACGGGCATGGAAAATGCTCCCTCTCGACCAGTGGAGACTATTCCAAAGTTAGCTGCTAACGCTGCTGGATCTGTCTATGTTGCTCTTCTCTCTCTCCCCTAGCAAAGCAAATTCAAATAATTTTTTGGGGCTACTTTCATTACAGTGTAATGCTTTGGAGCTCTGAGTTGAGCTGTACCATTTTCTAGCAATAATGGCAAGGAGCAGCAACAAGAAAGCAGTCAGGCCCCAAATAATGCAAACGCCACCTTTGAATACAGTTGCAGTGCTCTCCTCCTTCTGCCATCGTTACTTAGAGACTGAGGGAGTTTTGCTCTAAGGAAAACGTCGTAATTTAGGGATGAAAAAGCTATAGTAATGAATGTACGAGGCTGCAACATCTACAGACTACAGGGACGCAATTGGTTGCCATCTCGCTGCGACCTGGGCTGCACCAGGAAACTGGGACTCTGCAAACCCCTTTGAAACTTAAATGCCCTCATTAGGAGCCTGATCCTGGAGAAATTCTGGCCGGTAACTATGGCTCAGCAAAGTTCACAAGTTTGGCCCTAAAGTTTAGGGCTTCTCAGTTTGGAGCTTAAGAATTTAAAGCTTATGGGTTTTAGATTAGACTGGTGAAAATAATAAGCGGTATGCCAACGTTTCAGTTTGGCAAGCAGATTAGTACCCGTTATTGATTTGTGATATTTATGTACATACACAGAACTGCTATTGTTTCAGGAAACTAATCCATTCAAAACCACTGTCCACTTTATCTGACTATGCAAATGAAATTACAGGGTCTTTCTCCAGGTGCACAGCACATCATAATCACAGGATTGCAGTGCTCCTGCACTTGCCCTACCTAAAACATCAACTTTGTGAATTTCCTAGAAGTTACAAGTAGTCATTTTGGCATATCATAGTTAATTACTGTTTTCTAAGCCAAGGTTTAGACTAGACAAAGCCCTTTCCCACAACAAAAAAATATCATACATGTGTGCCAGGCCATTGAATCCACAGACGTATACTTGCCCAACCCCAGGCAGACTTCTATTGACTGAAATATCAATCAAAGTCCTGTCACTCTGTAAAAGCAGTATACACACACATACACACACCAGTTATTGATATCATAGGAATCAAAACAGTTTTTTTCCCCCCAAAAAAGTCTTGAGTACTCATATGTGCTAATTGTAATACCAACAAAGCAATCCAGATAACAAAATTCTTAGAACTTCTGGAGATTATTTAAGCCTAATTATAACTTAGGCTCCTGACTTGAGAATCTTACATTTTCAGATATGAGCGTCCAAAATACCATTAATTCAATTCTAAATCTAGAGAACTAGGTACTTGCTTTACAACATCAACCATTTTTCTTCCTATGACTTATGTGACATTTCTTTTCTGGAGCTATTTCAGTTCCTTTATTTGAGTGCATCCCAGAAGGCAGAGCTACAGTGCAACAGAGAAGGAGAATCAATAAAGCAACAACAAAAGACATCCTGAAAACAGAACTTCCTCTGTACTGTAACAGCACAGTTATTCATGAAAACAGGCACATGAAATACATTTAGGACTGAGGGGGGGCAGGTGCTTTTAAAATAACATGATTCAGTAAATACAGTTTTTGATGTAAACACAGTTATAAAAAACTTACTTGGAATAAGCTCATCCCACTAAGCCACAGTCACATAGCTGTTCTTCCAGATCATCTCTTGAACTTTGTGCTCTGTATTGAGACACTGCCCAGGGCTTCAAATAGGCCCTGAAGTCAGAGCAGTTTCCTTTCCTCAGACCCTTTATTTAAGCAGCAAGCCTTGCAGGGGAGCTCTGCAAGCAGCTCCTGGCTCCTGCAGATCATTACCAGTCTTCTTCAGCTGTGCACAACATTGCTCCTTGCCCCTAAAATGGGATGGGGAGAAACAACTAGGAAAGGGTAAAAGCCATCTGCCAAAAAAAAAAAAAAAAATCAACAACAGAGAAAAAAACCCCATAGTACTTCAGCCTATGCTGAAATTGGAGAATTGCTTTGGCCTTACAGTACGTGTGTTCTCTGCATAACATGAAACTCACATCAGCGTAGATCAGGTTTATCCCAGCATCATAAGGACCTCTTTCACTCCTCCTCTCTCTAATTGTTTCCTATCTTTCCTAACATGCTCTCCCAAACAGCCATGAAGTCCCTAGAGCTGGCTTGCCTTTGGCTGCGGTCATTAACTACACCTAGAACAGCCTGGGTTCAGCTGTGACTCCCAGGCTGGGAGGAGGAGGCAGCAAGAGCACATGCTTCTTTCTATTCACTTTTTTGGTGCTCATAATAATTTCCTGGTCTCACCAACTCTTGGGGAAGCTTTACACCTCGTTATTCATATGCCCACTTTGCAAAGAATTGTTGACAGCAGAGAGAAGGATAGCAAGTAGGAAGAAAAGAGGAGGGAATAGATCATCAGTTGGACCTTTAAGAGAATGCTCTTCCACCGCCTTCCATCCTAACCACACGCAGCTGGCACGGCAGCCGGGGAGCAGTCCCACGAGTTTGCATGACAAGCCCAGGACACCCACGCTTTACTGGCTTATTTACTTGCACATGCCATTTTGGAGTCTCTCCATCCCTGAGGAGGGCCCAAGCTGGTTTAAAAGCCATACTTTTGTTTTTAAAAGCGTACTCATGTTTTGTGCATAAAACTAAACCAAACCTCAGAATAACTCTAGTTACTCGGCCAAAGTATATTCACATTGGAGTGGTGAAAGTGGGTGTCAACATGATTGTTTGTGTGTACGCGCACCACATGTAAAGGCATAGAGAGCTTCAGAGTTTTTTGTAAGCATATTTACAAAGGGAATATAAACAAAAATTCTTACTTATAAACATGGACCAGGGCACTGAATGTTTTTCTTGTGAAACTTCAGTGTTGCTCCTTATCTGAGAAACTTGCAGTTTCTTCTTGCCAAATTAAAATATATCTTAAATTCATGAGAGTGAAGAATTTACATTCTGGTACATCACGACCAGGGCCTCTTGGCCAAGATCAATCAACTCGTTGACATGTCTCAGGGAACCTTTATCTTTTGGTGAATTACGCCTCAGTGTGTGCAGACCATTGATCCTATTGCAGGCTGATCATCTGGGAATCACAGCCCTTCACATTCTCACCCTTTCCTCTCTTGGCACAAACATCCAGCAAAAAGCATGTACACTGCTCTTCTCCTCTGCTTGAGTCTTACTTGGTTAATGTATTCATTAGGAATCATGTTTAAGTCCTATCAAAGTTGTTCTGGTAATAATGCTTAGCCGTGGTTAACAGAAAACAGGTAATTGGACTTTCTTCCAAATATGCAGAAAAGCTGACATCTCACGGGACACAGGAATTAACAAAGATGTTGGCTGGGCAGAGATAAAATTTCCACTTGTTTCAAGTAGTTCTGAGACCTAAAACTCTTTTACAGATCACAGTCATATTGTCTCATGCTCAAACAGAGGTGCTGGATGTCTTGTTGAATCTACTGATTACCATGTCAATAATGTAGTATGATCATTGCCCAGGCTCAGCCACTGATGCTCAGTGCCAGCCAGAACAAGAATAAACTTTATCCACTTTAGTTTTCTTTAATCCAAAAGACTTAAGAGAATGTAACATTCCACAAGAACATTTTGTGTGTGTAGCTACCCCCAGGAGCTACCACACTGATCTGGACACCACTGCCTGTATCTACAGAGAGGCTAGCTGACTACTATTACACTTAGAGATTGTGATCAGAAAAAAAAAATCATCCTATACTTCTCCAGCGACCTCTCTCTCCTGTGTTTTGGCTGAAGCAGCTCCCCAGTGGCACAGAGGAGCCATACACAGGGCTTGACCTCTGTTTCAACTCTTGCACTGTCAGCACCAGTTTTCCTGCAGTCATGATACAAAACTGGTCCAGGTGAAAACCATCCCTTGATTTTTGCTGGATTACTTTTAAGGTGGGTCACACTCTTCTGGTGCACAGTGTGGCTGCGTGGCTGCTGGTCACAACAGCAAGGAAGAGGAGCTGGATGTGGGTGGATGACTCCTTTCTGCAGCACTGCCAGCTTCTAGTGTTGATGGAGCTGAGACACCAGCCCAATGAGTAATTCTGCTGCCTTTTGCCATCTCTTCCCTACATGCAGCAAATAAGTGATAAACAGTACAAATGGGAGAAGTCAGGTTGTGTAGCAGTAAAGTAATAGAGACAAAGTTTTGCTGTGGATGATTAGGCTTTTATTATGTTCTCTGGCAATGAATTATCTTGGAGAACATGTATTATGGCTTTCTGCAGATTCAAGAAGTTTATCTATTTTCTGCAAAGCCATTTTTATGCAAGCTTGAGTTAAAGATGGAAAAACAAACAACCTGGTAGTTACTGGGAGGTATGGGAGCGAAACACAGCTCCCAAGAAAAGGAGGCTGCTGTGAAAAGCCATCTGTTTACTGTGTCCTTAGCAGGACTGCACAGAAATGTCCCCTTTAGGCAGTGCAGTTATTAACAAATGTAAAGAAGCAGTAAGCCAGTGCTGGAACATGGTTTCAGCCTGTTTTTTCCCTTTTATGGTAACGCTGCCAACTTGCTCCTTCAATGTGATAAACCATCTGATTTTGTTTGTGATTAAGTAGAGCTAGCTGGTTTATCAAGAACAGAGGGCCATATGATTCTTAAAAGCAGTCTGGAGGTGTTTGTTGAAAAAACCATACAGATTCCAGAAAAAAAAAAAGTCAACTTCACGTTTAGGAAAGCTGGTGGGATTTAGAATGTACATGCAGATCTCTATGCTACTAAAAATTGAGAAGAACATTAAAAAAATGTCCAAAACATCTAATATAGATGTACAGGGGTGGATATGATTGTCTTCCCAGTAGTGTAAATTTTTTTTAAAAGGCATTAACCAAAAAGATAGTGGAATCTAGAAGATAAATGTTGTTACTTTTTAAGCTCCAAGAATTATGTTTAAGGAGTTTTATTTGTGCAAGTCACTCTTTTCTGATTGATCTACCCACATAAAGTTTCAGACTTACAAAATAGGGCATAGTGCTTCCTATAGAGAATAAAATATTCCAGAATAGAAATAGGAGTAATCCAAAAGGAGAGTCCTTGAAAGTAAATGAGATCAGTATCTGCAGCTCAAATCCTAACAGAACAGGTTTAGATTTCCTGATATATTTCATCCTTACCTTTGCAATTTGTTAGAACTCCAGAAGAAAATAGAGTAACACCTGGAATTCTTCCTCCATGAATATGCACAGCACAGTTTGTCAGCACGGGGTTTCACAGGACAGGTTGCACAGTTGAAATGCAGGGCTGAAAGCTTTGAGACTTCATATGGCTGCCAAACTAAAGAGAAATTCAGAGAGGATAAGCCCAGTGACCAAGAGAGAAGCTTGCAAGAATGTTGTAGGGTTGCTCACCTACAGAGAACAGGCAGATCACATAGATCCGATCCTGGGAGCTTTTCAGACTACAAGAGAAAGCTGAAAGCAAATAAATAATTTTGATTTCCCCTCCCAGAACCCACAATAGACTTCAAGCAAGTTGCTGTCAGTCAGAGTCACGAAGTGCTGCATCACCAGAGGTATCCTTGGAGAGCCGGCAACCACCCAGCAGTCCCACTTTTCTGTTTGAGTCCTTCCAGGACCAATGTTCTCTCCATTTCCCTCCTGTTCTTATCTCTGAGGATTTATTCCCTCTACCTGCATGAGCTGATCCAAAGAAATTGAGAAAATCAGGCTTGGCTTGCACAGCCTATTCTCTATCCTAGAGGGTGTTTGGTGCAACTTTTGACCTTCCTAATGCCACCTTCTGCTCTTACATGTCAGCAAAGCTGCTCGTAAACGTGCACTCATGCAAACCTCTGTGGTGGGCCAGTTCATGAGATACCTTCAGGAGGAATTTTTCACTTACTGAGGAGCAAAATAAGGGCAGCAGAGAGTAGAGAGAAAATACTTGGCTTGGAGGAGACCAACTTTTTCTAATGTTCCCTGAGCTCAGAAATTCCACTGGCAACTCCGTATCAAGGAGTCACTTCTATTTTCTTTCTGGTATTTATAGGTTTCTGATGCAGTATCAATATATGCCCATGGTTTCTATTTACATAACAGTGTATTTGTAGCAAAAATTCTACCATGTTCTCAGTTCTTTAACTTAAAAGAAAACCTAGGCTATATCCTGTGGTGAAAAATAAACACAGCTCCGCAGCTCCTCTCCTCCCAAATGTTTATGTGGAAGAGTCCTGCTGTGCTGATTGCTGACAAATATCTCCAGTAGTAATGCAGTGAGTCATTTTGCACCAATTTACTGAATAAAGCAATTAAGTGGCACCATTTGCTGTGTGAGTGATCAACAAAGCAGTTAATATTATCACTACTGAGGAACAGGGAGTAAACCAATTGTTTAATATCAATCCAAACCATAGCAGAATCCTCTGCTGCTTTTCCTAGACTGGCTGTGGTCCAGGCAGCAATTACAGCTTGCAAGCTTAATAGGTTGAATCTATCTCCATTATCTTTGTACAGTACAGAAAGCTGATTTTATCTCATGGTATTTATTACATACAGGGTCAGCAACAGGGGCAAGCAGTCAGATAGGTAGCCCTGCAAGTCATCCCACACACTGAATAAAAGGAGGATGGAATTCATGTCTTAACCCCTGACCAGAGGCTCCACTGGGCTAAACCTCAGTGGGTGTTCATTGTCTTCATCACAGAGTGGAGATCTTAGCCTGAGAATAGCCTTTTGGTAGAAAATTCTGTGTAAAAGTTATGAAGGTAAAGAGAAACTCTGTCTCCAAAAGCATAAGCAGGGAGGAATGCTGCAAGAGCAGGTTATGGAGCTGGGCTGTAGCCGTAAACCTTCCTGCAGCATTACAGTGTACTGGACTCTGCTGCACAGAAACCTCTTACATGCCTCACATAGTAGAAATGGAGATTTTGGCCTAACTTTTAATAAATCTTATCCAAAATGTGTTTGATGGTCCTGTTCATAGTAAAAAGCATGAAAAATATTTATGTATGTGTTGACATGCTCTTGTAAAATACGTGAAGTATCTTGTTTTATCTTACTCTTCGGAGGACATCTCAAAGAAATTATTTGTCTTCTTGATAAAGGTTGTCTCTCAATCTGAAATGAAAGAGAGAGTACATTCTTCAAGTATTTGAACTGTTCTGCTTTCAAAATTCAAAGCTTTGCATGACCAGCTTAAAACCTTTTTGGGTTTGATGCCTTATCTGTCCAGACTTTGTCTCAAGTGGGCTGCTAGCCATGCTTCATAAGCGTAGTAAAAACTTGAGTTTCAGGTTTGAAATTTTCAGTTATAATCTTCTTATAGAGAGCCTGATCTTTTTGCTGTCCTCATTACAGTTCATCTCTAATGGAATTTATAAAAAAATATTTTTGAACTCTTAACCTTTTGTTCATTTTTTGTACAAAATATTTCCATTAGAGATGGTTATTTAAATGCAAGGGCAAATTAAATAAGATGTGAACCCAATGCTTTTGACTAATCATGGACCGCCAGACGTTGGAACGCATAGGCTGTTCAATGTAAATCCTTACAAATATAAGTGCTTCTGTCAGGATAGCCATTTTCTCTAATTAATGGGTTTTTTTGTTGTTGTTTATTCACAGATCGAGAGGACCAGTCTATCCTGTGCACGTAAGTAAACTAATCTATTTTAGGATATCTCAATGTCAAATTCAAAATTTATTAAAATTCTGACGGAACAGACATACTGTCCTCACCTGCAGTAAACTTGAACTCCAGTAGATTTGCCTGTTGATAAAATAAAAAGCAGGTATAGGTCATAGGAAATCCTTCATGCACAAACTTATTTCTTTTAATCAACTTTCTAAATTTAGAGGTGTAAGAGTTTACAATGAACAGCTGGGGAGCGTGGTTCTAAAACTGTGTGTGTAGAGAGAACAAGGGATTTTAAAAGGTTCCTAGAGGAAACTGAGGGATTGAGAAAACTGAGGAACTTAGAGCATCCTGAGCATTTACTGAACTGCTTTTCGTTTTTAGCTGTTGGTGGCTCACCACAACGCCCTAATTCAGTTGTCACTGCAGAAACGTGATCTTTCACGTTCATGCTGTTTTGTGCTATTTGTATATACTGTAGCTAGAACGGGGAAGGGCTGGTACCTCCCTGCTGGCAGTGGGCACCCAGCCCTGAAGCCTGTGCCTGAGGCTGAAAGGGCTCAGCTGCCCCACGCGGGTTGGGCTTTTCTGTAGTCTCTACATAATCGGTTTAGGCAACAGTGAAATACCAGCTAAGCCAGCCTGGTTTGAACTCCGTGATTTTTCTGTGTCCTGGCTTGCTGAAGGCCTCCTGGATTTTAACCTTCCAGTGCTCAGACAGTGCTAGTGTGGGGAGTTCAGCTGTTGTATCATGGGTCAGGCAGGGATTTTATTGCAATAAGCCTTGCTGTGCACAACTAACTACTCCACAAAATCCCATTGGTTTATCATTCCTACCTGTTTTGCAAAACACTCAGACTATTAAACTGGACAGGGAGCTCCCATTTGACCTTCCATCTTGACCGTTTCTCCATTCCTCTGTTGCTAGTTACTTGGTTTTATTTCCTTGAATGCTATCAAGGATGCTTTTGACATAATTTTTTAGTTTGTTGTATTAAGCATCTTCCAGGTTCCTGATCAAAGGTAGGATTTGATTCTGCGCAGATACCAATTATTGTTCACAGAAGATGGCATGCATATTATTTACAGTGGGTTTATGCAGTGATGCTGTAATCTATCAAGTATTGTAAATATATATAATCCCAGACTGAACTGGCTGTAGATTATCTGTAAAAATGTAGCTACTGACTGAATATATATTTACACTATGGTTTTTAAAAGCACTGGTACTGATCACCAGCCATACAGTTACTTGTGAGTGCCACTGCTGACTGGAAAAAAAATTATCACCTAAGAAAAAGCAAAAATTATATACTATCTGGTACCAGAAGGGCTAGCACAGCTCTAACCTCTGTTGTAACAAGATTTCATTACATGTGAGTATATCAATCAATCTTTCCCAAAATGCATTAATACAAAAAAGAAATCTGAAGTTGCTGCAATGATGAAATAAAAATTGACCATCACACTCTTCCCGGGATGAAACATGTCATAGTAATGAAGACTAATCTACAATATGCATTTCCTCCTATTCCTGTACTTTTGTTTATTTTTCCATTAGTAAATCTTCAGATCTTCTTTTAACTTTGTAATATTAGGATTCTTAAGACAGGGACTTTCTTTTGTAAATCTATGCCTACTTGCTTATGAAAATCCATTAAAGGGTAGACTTCTGACAGCTACCATATACTGAAAGTACCTTTTTTTTTTTTCACCTGCCCAGCTAAACTAGGTGTTTCACACCAGTAATACATAAAATACAGAGAATGAAATCTTTCCCATTTTGAGAACAGCCACAGTAGGTGATTCATCCAGATGTTTAGAATAACTGCTGTATGTTGGATGACCCGTAGCTTAATACAGTCCTCCCACATATATTTTAAACCAAAAAGATTAGTCAAGCTAAAACCAATGTACACAACTTTAACCACTACTGGTTTATCATCCTTGTTGGCCTTATTTGGCTGCATAGAAAGAAAAAGGTTCACTTGGCATTCAACTGGGCAGCTGTCAAGCAGAAGCAATTTGCATTATTTTATAGAATTGCTAAAAATCCTCAGATATTATCTTTTTGCCTAAAATATGTAACAATAGCTGAAGACTTCATGGCATTGAACAGCTGGGATCTTTCCTCTGAATAGCTACAGACTCAAACTTTGCAGGGCCTAGTACCTAAATTATAAAAGAGGTAGATATGAGGATTCATATATAAGTAGTTGTGGATGCTGTTGAAAACTCAGTTATGTTTAGTGATGCTACAGTGCAGGCTCTTGCATTCTTCCACTTACTGCTACTCAACTCGCACAAATAACCTTTTGCTATTTAACTTATGGAAATTCAGCAGGATAGCCAAAATATTGGTGTCAAAATGCAGGCAGAACTGTGCACTTTATTTGTAAGTATTCTCTGCTGTGTGCTTTGTATTACTCCTGCAAAGTAATTCCATTGTGAGTAGAGCTCACCTGGAAACCAAAGGCTGGTGGGGTGCTGAGTCCCTGGGACTCACTTGAAATGCTGCTGAGGCATAGACAGGGGCATAGACCTGAGCACTAGGCATGATTCCGTGTTTCTGAGTATAAATACACCCATCCTCAGGCCTTCAACCTCAGCTCATTGAACCTATCCTCCTGTGGTTAAGTACTGTTTGCATTCTTTTTCAATCCCTACTCTTTGTGTGATTAACTGTGGTATGCTTGAAATGCTCCAATTGTCTTTAGTGTTCATGGGTTGTAATGCTTCCTCGGAATTCCCTGTCTTCCCTAGATTTCATTATTTCCTCTACATTTTATAACTACCTTTGATCTGCTCTCCTCTGTGCACACATCCTTTCTGCTGTTAACTCTTTCCCATGGCCAGCATCACGAAACATCCTCTCACGTCATTCCCTGCCAGTTGCTCTCTGCCAATTTACAGTCAGCCTTAAAACCTCACATCCTACCACCACATTTACAAGCTGCCTCTCTGGAACATAAGAAACTTTATACCCTGTCTGTGCTTACTAACTAATGTATCTGATCCGTGGCTGCATTATTATGACAACATAACATATAGAATAAATATACGATATATAACGCTATACTAAGAGTATGAAATATTATTTTACGTGTCTGAAAAATAAGGCAATTAAGACTTTTCCATCCTTGTGGTGGTCCCTATACGGTTCTGGGCAGCCTTCACTGCTCTGCCTGGCTGCCTCAAAATTCCTGCCTGCACTTAGGCCTCCCTCACTGTTGTCTCTCTTCTTTGATATCTGAGTTAGCCATGAGATATTCTATATTCATTCTTGCAAAGACAGCTGGTCTCTGTTGACCAGCACGTGCACATTAGATGTCGCTGAAGCAAAAATCCCAAGAAATCTGTCCGGTTACTCAGAGACCTGAGCAACCTCAGTATATCAGCAATTAAACATGAATTGGACTAAGCAATGGCCAGTGAATAGGCTTGTGACTTTTTAAGCTTCTTCCAATGGAATAAGAGGCACCAACCCTCAAAGGAGATTTCTGGCCTCTAAGTTGTTTGATTTCTAAAGATACAAGTAGATTTTCCTGGAATTTTCAAGTATTTTTTTTACTAGAATTCCCACAGGTGCTTATTTGCATAGCTAAGCACATGAGTGTTTTAAAGATCTTCTCTTAAATCTTTTTGATCTTGGGGTTACCAGATTTTAGCCACTTCACAAAGAGTGGGAAGAATATTTTCTAGAAAGCAGATATGGCTATAAGGGCTGTGTGCAAATTTCAATTAAACAAAAAAATACCTTTAATGAATGAAAAAAAAACCCAAACAACTGATCAAAATTCTGAATGCTTGGGGTAATGTGAAGCCTATGAAAACAAATGCTTGCTAAACACTTGATTTGTACACATAATCAAATACTTTTTTGTTACCTTTTACTTTCTTTTATATATACACATGAATTCAGTTTGAATAGCATCTATAAAAAGTTATGGTAGCAGGGTGATGTTTCCACTTAATTTGATACAGTAACAGAAAAAATATTGGGTGAGGCAGTGACCATCCTGCCCTTTTCCCCTTCCTCCCCTCTCTCTTTTTGGGCAAACTCTCCGGAGCCTCACCCAGCCATGGGACTTCAGCCTGCTCTCTCTCCCCTGACACATGTCAAGAAGCAGAGTCATCCAGAACATCCTCCAGACTGCAAAGCCCCATTAATCAAAAGACTCCTCCACGAGAGAGCTGAACTCTTTTCTTTCCCAGCTCACTAAATCTCAAAGGCTGGAGCTGGCAAGCGTTGCTGCCTGGCCCTTCTCCCGCACAGATATCTCGTGTAGCTCTAGACCCGGGGTGGAGCTTGGTGCTGAACCAGCTCAGTTCGGGGAATTGTTTTATAAGTAAACTAGTAGGATCAGTGGGCTGGCTTCTGAGACGGGTCTGTAGCAGGGTGCAGCTGGTCTAGGACAAAGATCTTCATTATCTTTGCACATCTCACACTGCAGGATGAAGCCTGCCAAGCCCTAATGTGATTTAGAGCACCTCATTGACCATGCTGTGCACAGAGGCTTCCTGCAGTGCCAGCACAGCCAGATTAAGAGATGTGTGAACAGGCAATTTTTGTGGTTCATTGCTTACTGAAACAAATGCTGAAAATAAATTCTGCTGTTACTTTTTAGATGGTTCCAAAACTGGAATTAAGCTAAGTCTGATGTCATAATATTAATAAAGAAAGCCTTCAATTTTCAACAAAAACCCCTACACTTTTAAAACTGCTTTTTCCCAGTTATACCCAAACACGCCAGAGTCCTAGCTACACCACAAGGTCACCCCACAGTTTGTTAGTTTTGCCTTGTCCTAATTTGGAAACTTACTCTAACTAGGATAGTTTTCATTTAAGGTGAACGTAATGGAGTCATGGAGGACTTAGTAGTTCATGTGGTACTAAAACTCTATTATAGCTAAGTACTATATATGTGAGTTTATGTGCTTGAAATCCTGTACTGAGTTCCTAAAACAATGCCTGGCAAGAAATGAGGGAAGAATAAATTTAAACTATGCCACAAAATGTAAGAGTGGTATTTTTAACAGAGTAAGACCATAAGCTTAGTGGGCCCTTTTGCTCTGTAAAAACCAAGGAGTTTCTTAGGAGGAAAACATGTTTGGGAAGTAGTTAAAGTACGGCTGCTGGGCTGATCAGAACTGTGCAATAGAATCTGCTTGTGATTGGGGTTATTTTTGTATTGCAAAGAGCAGCCCTGGCAGTAAATGTGCTGCCTCTATGGAGGCAGCAAGAATGTTTTGAGATGCTTCAGTTAAACAAATGATCAGTTTACTCCCAAAAGATCATGGATAAGGATAATGGCAACAATGTTTATATGACGAACACCCACTTTGGAACATAATTTAGAGGTAAAGACTGAGGAAAACGAGCGTTTGGAAGAGAGAAGCAGATGCTTCCTAGGAGGAACCCTGTTGTGTGTGGTTCATGCCAAAACCACAGAAAGATGCTTGTAAGAAAAAGACCCATCTTTAAAAATTCAGTTGCTGAGCTTGAGAGAGCATGTAGATTTTAAAACAGGTGGAATTCCTCATACCACTTTACAATGAAAATTGTTTCTGCCACGCCAGAAATGACAGTGCTTCAAGGCAGGTGCAGAGAAAAAAAAACCAGCATGACCAATTCTGTTGCAGCTCAATACTTCTAAGAATTTAATCCATCTGTGAAGCAAACTAAGAGATTCACACGTTCTCCTCCTCCTGGGTCTTGCTCCTTGTTAACCTCCTGATGTTTAGAGGCATTGAACCTGATCTAGCCCTTCCTCCTCATTAGTTAGTTTTCAAATATATGGTATTTTATCACTGAGATGAAATCTAGCCATTGTCATACAGCTGTGATGCATCTTTCAGAGTATACAAGCTACTATTGCTGTTTAATAGGTTCTTGTTTATCAGGCCTGTCTGTTATCATGGACATTTATAAATGATCTGATGTTTTGAAAAATCAGACATATTCATCAGCTATGGATATTATTCTTCATTACTTATTGACCTTAGAATTTTTTTTCCTACTTGTAGCTGTTGAGATCCTGTCTGTTTTCCATTTAATTTTGAAGCTTTTCCATTTCATCTTGAAGTATTTCCATTTCGTGCTGAAGAACTTTTTATTGTCCACTTCAAGAGGAAGTTAAAGCCTCAAAGTCTATCTGCAGAAAATAGGAAAACCCTCAGCCTCTGCAGGAGTAAAGAGTTAAGGATGAAAGCACAGAACAAAATGTTAAGTAACTTAAGCATTACAGTATGGTAGGATAATTACAAGTAAAATGATGCCATATATGGTAATACTAACAGGGATTCAGGGGAAAGCCAAATGATGGGCACTGTTGCCCTGGGAGAAAGGAAATGCAATTCATGTAGTGATGAACTACAAATAACCTTTAATAAAATGGAATACTTCAAAGCCCAGGGTTTGTTTGAAGAAAGTTCTTTTTTTTTTTTTTTTCCGAAGAAACCAAGTTGTAAGGTAGATTTATTTGAAAACTTTGTATGCATATGTCTTCAAATTGGTGTGTTTGGTTTGGAATTGTTCCCAGGACACTTAATTTTTATCAATAAAACAAGGAAATGTTTTAGCACTGAAGTCCAGGCAGAGATGAATCCAGCTCTAAACTGTGCAAATTAACTCAGGTTTCATGAAACGTAACATATTCGTCTCAGTTATTTCTGGTTAAAACTCTAAAAGCCAGAAGAAACAATTCTCATCATGTCGTACCTCAGGCAGGAATTGTTTTTGGTTTCCTAAGGTTTACATCAATGTCATTCCATCTTGAAAGTTCTGCCCAGGACTTACCCATATTTTTTTAATCTATTTATCACTGGTCCCTTGGTAGGGAAAATTAACTCCTGTATTTCCTAATTAGGAAAAGAAGGAGAATTGCAATGGATCCAGCTAAACAGTTTCAGCTTCAAATGAGTTGACAAATATCCATGGGATTTTTGAATGTATTGTTCTTTTTATTTTTAAATTCGGTTTAGTTTAAATTCAAAGACAAAGAGGTCCAACTTACATTTTAGACTGTTGCCTTCCTCACAGCACTAGCTTAATACAGTTGAAAGAACTAGTTTATTACATCCATACCCACTTTATTGTCCTTTTTGATTGCTGAGACAGGACAGCATAAAAACATTTTCATCTATATAATCATATTCATCTATAATCAGAGCCAATGTACCTAGACGGCATGAGACGATGTACTGGGACAGGAAGGGCTGGAAATGTTCTTCTGAGAAAAGGCTGTAAATCTGGCCCTTGCACCTGTACTTTGAAAGTCACTTTTTTGCTTTAAGAGCAGGCTTAGGAGTTGTAAATAAACTTAGCCTGAAAGTCCTCTGGGAGTTGAAAAGATACCACTGCCTTCCTGCTTCCCAAGCGACAGTGCACGGAGCAGAGCTGGGATGCCAAGCCTGCTGGTCAGCCATCTCCCCACTCAAGATGTCCCTTACTAGCCAGGTACCAGGGACATCTCAGGCAGCCCCAGATCTAGTCCCACTGAATTCAAGGAGCATTTGAACACAGAGTTCACATGAGGCAGGATAATTTGTTTATTATCCAGCACTGATACAAGCTGTTAGTCTACTTTAATGCCAGAGTTTCAGAAGAGAAAAATACTGTATTACTGCTGATGTTTTTCCTTACTGCTGTACTGTATCATAGTTAATCTTGTAATTTTTGGTCTTAAAATACGAGCAGACTCCCTGCCAGCTCCACTTCTCATAAACATTCAGATGCTGCCAAAGCAAAATGAACTGGTGGTCAAAAATGCATCACGTTTTAGAATTGCCTTAAATGGACCAATGTCCAGTCAAAATACTAATTGGACAGAGATGTAGCTCTGATAATGCGTCCTTTGCATGCTGAAGTCAGGTGGATTTGGAGAGATGGTGTTCAGGGTAAATACGAACTGAACTGGGCAGTTTCCAGCCCTGTTTTAATACACCAAATATATCATGTGGCAGAAGGAGTCTTCGAATTATCTACCTTCTTTTTTTGTTATTTTCTTTTCCCCCAGAGGTGAATCTGGTGCTGGCAAGACAGAAAATACCAAAAAGGTCATCCAGTACCTGGCTGTTGTTGCTTCATCACATAAGGGCAAAAAGGACACCAGCATCACTGTAAGTGTGCTCTTCCGTATTCAACTCTTCTTCAAGCCTGTTAGGACTGTACCGAGCTGATTGTGCTAATGGCAAGTCAACATCTGTGGCTCGCCAAACAGTCGACATATTAAGAGTACACAATTACATCACAGCTCTATGTTTATGGAAAAAAACACGTTTGTTTGACACTCCCTTAGGCATCAAATCAGAATGTACTTCGCTAGAAGAGAAATATTCATAGCTTTCCATATGCATAGCACCTATTTATATCCTACTATGAAGGCTTTGAAGTCTGCAAGTACTTGGGTCCTTATTTTACCCTTGGCCCCTGTCAAATAAGAGGTTTGGGAAAGTCTTTAACTAACACATTGTTCAACTGCATCACCAAAACGTATACCAGCATTTAAACTTCCAAAGTTTTGATTGGCTTTATTAGCAAGGGAGTTTTCTTACTAACTAGTAAGGACTCCCCGTATAAAAATTGTCTTGTCTTTTTACTGCTTGGTCAGAGAGAACAATTTTGACAGGTACAATTTTTTCAAGTAACACTGTTCCTTCAAAATTTGTAATAGTCTTGCCTTAGTGACTAAAGTTTGTTTTCTTGCTCTGAACCATAATACAAGCTCATACTTGCCCAGTTCTCAGAGATCATTCCTGTGGCTGAGACTCTCCTCTGCCTCTGCTGTTTCCAATGATACAACTCCAGGTCCTGTGTCATTTCCAGCCTTTTGAATATGACTCAAACCTCTGCAAAAAAACAAATGTAGCAATTCATTTTTATGACAAAACAGGCTTAATTCAGGAAGATATTTTAGCGTGTCCCAAATGCAAGATTGGGTCCAAAGTAAGAAATGAGTAGGGTAGTGGAAAATTCAGTTAAAAATTAAGTTAAAAATTAAGTGAAAACCTCTTGACCACACCTGTGCTGAGTCTTGCAGCCCTTGTGTACCCTGTATGCCAACAGACAGAGGACTCCAGAGCCCAGAGTGTGCAGCTTGGCCTCTTGACCATAAATAATTGTTGTTTATGTACAGCACATTCTTCCTTGAGGCAGGGGAGGGAGTAGATATCCCTTCGGGTAGTATTTTCTAGAAATCTGTGATTAAATTTCATGGAAACTGTCCATGACTAAAGGCATTCTTTTCCTTTGTTGAATGTTTATGCAAAAAAACCCAAAACCCAATGCTTATTTTTTTCCTACTGGGTCCCTGCTCAGTGGTTGGGGATATGAACTTGTGGTTTCAAGGCCATTCTTAATGGGCGTGTAACTGCAGTTGCTGCTGACTCCTCTGGGGAATTACATGAATCTCAGGATCAAACCGGCCCTAAGACAGACCTGAAGGCAAATATCCACCAGATAAGAGCTGAGAGAAATTCTAAATTGTTCTAGAACATTCTGACAAATAGCAATTAATTGACTGGGACTCCTGACATTGCAACATCAATCATTACAAAATAATGAATAGCAAAATGCCTCAGTTGCACTAGAGAAGAACTGCAGGGTTACCATAAAAATATCTGTCCTTGTCTCATCCTGGGAGACCAACCTGGGACTCGATCCAAATCCCATCCCGTTGCTTCAGGGTTTTGTTTTGGTTTTTTTTTCCTTCCATTAAAATGCTCTATATACGTTAACGGTATTTGTACTCTGGGTATGTCTGCAATAGATTGTTTGTATTCCTGGTTTATGTGCATGGAAACTCTGTATTGGTTATTTTAATACAGGAAAAAACAATAAAAATGTCTGTGTAATGGAAATGATACTGACACTTGTTTTATACCACGTTATTCAATACAGCAAGGTCCATCTTTTTCTTACGTGAGTAACTTAGACTGTTTGATGTGTGTTTAAGGCACCGAGTGTAGATCTGCATGCTATTGTTGCACCTCGAAAATTTAAAAGAGATTTTGTTGAAATATGTTGTATGATATGATAAAAAGCAACAATAGCGCCAAATGCTCTCACAAATCAACCCTAACTGTGTCAGGCTCCACGGTAAAGAATGAGGTCTGACACAGGCAGGGTCATCTTTCAAATATCACTCTCTTCTGTAGTTTGAATGAAATCTCCCACGATCCTGAAAGAGCCACTCACCCTGAAATTGAGCAATGTGATTTCTGAATGAAAAATGCCCAAATGCTTTCTGTGCTTCTGGTTGAACTTTTTAGGACTGTTGTGAAATAATTCCTAAACCTCACCAAGTTTGATTTGTTTGGCTGCATGCTTTCCATTCGATATTGCTTTCAATTTTACATTTTCGTGTAAGTGTTGAGAATTGTGCACATGCACAGAAGTTAGCATGCTCTTAGCTTGCTGCTATGATGTGTAATGGAGCAATTCCCACTGCAGTGAGCGTCTGCAGGTGTGTTACAGCAGTTTCTTACCGGCCCTCATGGGCCCCCCTGTATTCTGGTGTGCTGTACCAGCATATCAGTGCTTTGGGAATATAGGCAGGGTCGCTGGCATCTTCTTTCCGTTTCCGTGCCAGGCAAGTGGGATTTTTTCTTTTATTTTAATAGGGTCCTTTTTTTCCCCTATTCTGACTGCTGCCTCTCAGACTTTGGCAATGTGTTGCTCCTTAGTTAATCCAATACTTGCCTAAAAAGCTCTTGGAAAAAAAAACAAATTCATTGCTGGCATAAGGAACTCTGTAGAGTTCAGTGGCCATAGAGCTGCACACAACGCTGTTAATTTGGAGCCACAGTTTTACACCCCAAGTTTACGGCATAGTTCAGTTCTCACTAGAAGCAGGTGGGACCTGTCTCAGTTTAGCAGACAAGGCTCTATTTTCCCTGTTGCCATCTGATTTGAGCAACATCCTATGCTTATAGTAGAGCTTTGAAGTCTACAGAGTGCAACTGCAGAGTTGCTCGGTACAGATAAACTTCAAGGACTTTTAGGAATTCGTTACTTATTCTAGGACTCCTATATCGGCTCATTTGGAAATCTTCCTTCCCTCTTCCTCCAGCTCTTAGGTAGTAAGTTTGGGGGGATTTTTGGTGGGGGTTTTTCTTTTATTTTTCAAAATACAGTCTTGATATATGCCTTAGCTCTTAAAAGATCTATGCTCTCAGGAAAGTGCTCATTCTCCCTTCTCATGACCATGCAGATAAGCTCAGCCATTTGTTAACAATCTGCTGGTTTTTTAATGATAGTTTTGAGGCAGCTCTCATCATTGCCACATCAGTTACAAGACATTCAGGAATCGCATTTAGAAAAAGGTTACCAGTGTTGCACACTAAGTGGGAAGCACTTTTGTCTTCCAAATTATTTCCCCTAGATTAAACCTAAATATTGCCTTATTTTCTAATTAAAATTATTTAAATTTTATCATGTTATCTATCAAGGACTTCTTATTTTCAGGGTGAGTTATTTGAAATAATGCATGTTACGACAGAGTAGTACTCAAAGAATAAGATGAAAAGAAGCAAATATGAAAGTGAGCAACATCATACGACAGAGTTGAATGAAAAATTAAAAACCAGCAGTATTCATAAGCAAAGAATTTTTTTCTACTTCATTGATTTGTTTAGAAATAGGAGTATTAAATGCATGCGTGTTTCGTTGCATGATTTGTTTCATTAGCAATTACCAACCACAATTAACAATATAATATAAAGTTTGTGTGTTTGCATGAGAATTCATTATCCTAGTTTGAAATAAATCAATGCATTTCCATATTTAACCTGAATAGCCTTGCATGGATCATTATTAATAGACTTGATGAAATCTGCTTTGTAGCTTTGTGCTGCGTTACATTAAAACGATTGTCGGCAAGTTATTCTAATTACATCATCATTTGCTAGCAAAGGATCTCAATAAACTAACTTGAAAAAGACAGGCTAGAGGTTCCTTTAAGAATATCCCTCCTAAAAATGATATTAAACAAGAAAAAAAAAATAATTGTTATTGAAGGACCCTTTCTTTTAAGAAAGGCCAGTCATGATGCTAAGCAGATTAATAGACTGATCTGTCCGAGGCAACAGGACTGGAAAAGGGTCATATAAACCGGACAGCAGTCAACTGCACAAATATATAAACACAAAGATTAACAGAGAATGAAAACAAATCCACATGAAGTGCAGCATTCAGGAAAAAAGAAAAGCTAGAGGCTTAAATTATCTTTCACATTTTTCTCCAGTGTACATGTGTTGATTTTAATTAAGTAATTATGAAGCTTAGGGTTAACTTCATCTGAATGAATTTTAGGGTGAGCTGGAAAAACAGCTTCTACAGGCAAACCCTATTCTTGAAGCTTTTGGAAATGCCAAAACTGTGAAGAATGACAACTCCTCCAGATTTGTAAGTAGGAGAAATCCAGTTGGGGCTCAGGGTGGGGGCGGTACAGCATCTTTTAAAACACAATGTACAGACAGTGGCCTTCATCAGTGCTTCTCTCTAAAGAGCATCTTAAAAATAATCCCTTAAAATCAGTTTAGAATTCCTCTCTGAAATAAGAATTTGGCCTTATAGATTAAAGATCCGCCCAGACTCGACAGTACCATTGTCCTCTCACAATTTAGCAGTCTACGTGTGGCCTTCCAGAGTCAACTCCTGCACTGGAACATATCCACCTTCAGAATATTTGCAAATAAAATCTGTACTTGCTTTTTCTTTGCACCACCATTGAGCATATATCTCATAAGGTGTGACTGTTGCTTAGCAAGAGTGGTTAATATATTAAATTAAAAACCACAGGAGAAAAAGAAAAAACAGTCATCTAGATCCAGGTTAGAATGATGTGAGCTGAGAGCTGTCACTATCCAATGACACTTTTTTCTGGGAGTGATAGCAGGTGATTGCTTTTCCTGCAGACCCTCCTCTCCCACCTCTTCTCTCTCCCTGCAAAGTTCAGGAATTCATGCAAATGAACCTGAGCAGAGGGAGTTATGTAGATCCTCTTCCCTCATTGACCTTGTGGAAATCAAAGTAGAAAATGGATGTTGTCATATCCCCAGCTTCCAAATCCTGGCCCCTAATAGGGGAGGACTCCTTTCCCTCTAAGTGCTTAAGTGAAATGTGGGGACAAATCTCTGCAGAGGGAATATCAGGAAAGTTCACTTCCTTTCAGGCTTATTCATGGGCTGTCCCAGCAGGAGGGAATCAAGTATCTTACTAAGAGGACAATGGACACATCTTAATAACCAGGCTAAACATGAATATTGGAAAATCTGCCATAACCTGAAAGAACAGCCCAACCTAGATCTTCTTTTCATTCACAGGGCAAATTCATCCGCATCAACTTTGATGTGACAGGCTACATTGTCGGAGCAAACATAGAGACTTGTATCCTTTTCAGTGAGCTGCCCTGGAAGCTAACTAGGGTGAGCAGAAGGAAGAAGGATAAACAAGCTCCATTGCATGGCTAAGAAAGGCAAATATCGCTGAGGCTGGTATAAACAAAGATGGAGGGAAGTGGCTCCATTTATGCTGATATCAGCTTCTCAGTTTCTCTTACTCTCATGTTTACATTTTCAGGTCTGTTTTCTCAGCTATAGGAAAGTGCTCTATTATCCATATACAGCTTCAGAAAATGGAAGCACCACACCTAAGGCAATGGCAGTGGACTTAGAAAGCAGAGTCCCCATAATACAATAACAGAACAAGACTGCCCTGTGGTTAAGATTGTATGTGATACTGAGAGCAATCTGGTCATTTTGCTTCATAACAGTGTGACTGTGCATGGGTCACTCCGGTTCCCTGTGGTCTACTTTTCCAGTTGCATAGAAAGTTTTGAAACTTTACTGTTTCTTACTGGTGCTCACAGGCATTTTGAAAGAAAAAACCACCACCAAATGCTTGGTATTATCCATACAGTTTACCCAGGAACCTGGAGAGTACTTCCCAGTTTTCAGGTCCAGATTCAGCACTTTGTACTACTCCTGACCACATACTGAGATGAGGCCCAGATGCTCAGTGCAATCTCACCCTCAGTCCTGTGCACCCTGGCTTCTGTAAGAGAAGGGTCCCGAGTCTTGCAGACTGAATGATCAGGCCTGTGGTTGTGTCTGCCTTGCTGTTTAGGTATAGCAAAGGTCATATATGTTGTACTGGCATAGAGACATTCCAAGAAAAAGCAGTGAGAATAACCTGTTAAGGAAGAAGTCTGTATGATACTTAGTATGACATCTTTCTAGGGCGTGTCTGGAGGACTGAAGAGTCATTTTAATACAAGTAATAGCCCTTTCCCTTCCACCTCTCTGAAGACTCTATAGTAATAAAAGAGACAGGAAAAGAATAAAGACTATGGTGCAGTCAGAAGGTCTGTCTCAGTCGTTACGGTTCCTCTCCCTTTGTCAAGCCAAGGGACCTTTTACCCTGAAATGAATTCGATCTTCACATAGTTTGTTAAACTGCCATGGTCAGAAATAACATGTTCTGGAAATTCACTCAACTGAAGTGAAGCAACTAATTTGCCAGTGCTGATGCCCCAGCTAGTATCAATTGTGACATATTTCTAGAGAACTTCTCTACTCTGGAAGCTAACTAACACCCTGCTGTTCAGAATGACACACCCAGAGCAGTGAGCTGTGTAGCAATAACCTTGATGTATATTTTCAAGAAAAAAGTACAGACATTTTGGAGAAATTCACCTTAGTGTGTCTTTGCTTGCCAAATACTGTTACCTCTTCCCTTGGTTATGTTTATGAGATAGTGTGTTTTAATGGACAAATTAATATGCAGCTAGATTCCTCAGAGCTGCATTGCTCCTATCTGCATAGAAAATGAGCTGCTTGCTCTAATCATGACAAAGAAAGATGCAGCTATAAAGAAGGACCTTATCTCTTGGTTGGAGCATGAAACAACAGTTTATATTTCTGCTCTTATTTTGACTGATGATCTTTAGAGAAAATCAAGTTTTATTTTTTTTGGTCTGACATTTTATCTATAGCATTATAGCTTCTAAAGAATAAATCGCTGACTCATGGTGAAATACTTACACTATTGCCAGCTTCATGTTTAGGAGTTTATAGTCACAAAAATGGACCATAAATAAAGTTTGCTTTTATATGTACAATACTGGCTTCTACAGCTTTTTCTCTAGCCAGTCCATCTTACGTTGAAAGAATCATACTGGTACTTCATTTTAAAAGTGATGGGAATTATATTGTGAATACTATTTTTATATATGTGATTTTAGAAATGTTTGTCTATTGTGGTGCTTATTACCATGATTACCAGCATTTACCGTACAATAAGAGGTAGGAAATTAATCTACTAATTGTGGTGAGAATTGTACCAATATCAGAGCTCCTGCCACAGAATTATACACGTATTCATGTTAGACAAGCTTGTGGCAAGTATCTCAACAATGTTATTGATGGTTCTGAGGCTGATGGCACAATTAAGGAAGAATTGAAATATGTTATTGATTTTTTTTTAACACACTTGACAAACAGATTTGCTTGAAAAATCCCGTGCTATTCGCCAAGCTAAAGATGAGAGAACGTTTCATATCTTTTACTATTTGATTGCTGGAGCTTCTGAACAAATGAGAAGTAAGTTACTTGCTAATAATTCTTTGATCTCACTGAACAGCCAGAGCAATGACTTACTTAAATAACTTATCATAATTTCTTTAACTTTATGTCATTCAATCCTTTCTGTAAAAAAAATCAGCTCTTTTGCTATAGAAAATAATTCTCTCAAGGGAATTATAAGAAAGCTTCTATTGATGTCCACCTGTTTGAGACAGGCTGTTTGCAGTTTACAGGATGTTGCTATTTACAGTAGATGTAAACCCATTCAAATCCCATGTTGAATGATACCAAGATCAATGGAGAAGAGTCATTCATTATTTTCTTAGACAAAAGAAACTGAGCTTCCCAATAAAAATATTGTCTTGTGGTTTTAAAATAAATTAAGAGAATGTCTTTCTCACAGCACATGATTATACTGTGGAACTCATAACTTCAAAATATTGAGATGGTGAAAATTTTAAGTGGATCCAAAATAAAGGATTAGACATAGCATGTGTTGGAATATCATGGTTCAAATATGACATCTTTCCCTAAACCACTGGTTGCCAAAGAATGTATAAAGCAATGGATCACTCTGTATTTCCCCTGGGTTTTGTGCTCCTTACCAAAGAATCTGTTGCTGGTCATAGTATTAGGCTGAAGAGTCTTTTGGTCTGGCCTGCTGTGGTTGTTACGTGGTTCCACTCTTATTATACCTAATATAAATTTAATAATATACCACTCTTATTATACCTAATATGAATTTAATATAAAATTACACCTCTCCCTGTGGGGAGAGGTGTAATTTTGAGTAGGTTACACATGGTGTTAAATGAAAGACTTGTGAGAAGAATGGCTCAGATTTGAGTCCATTTGTCCAGGGCGCAAAATTCCATGGAGGGGCAGAGTCACTCCCCAGTTAGTAATGAAATCTGGAAACTTAGCACAATCAAGTTGGCTAAATGAAGTTATTTTGGAAACATTTGTGGACCACAAAACCCTAAACTCCTTGTACAAGCAGAGCCTTCCTTTGGTGAAAGCACTGTTGTTTTTTTTTCTGTTGTTCATTAAGAGAACTCATGAACCAGGAGCATTAAGTTGACGCACTTTAGTAAAGCTTTTCTTCTTTGCTTTTTAGATGATCTGTTGCTGGAAGGCTTCAACAATTATACCTTTCTATCTAATGGCCACGTGCCTATTCCTGCTCAACAAGATGATGAGATGTTCCAGGAGACCTTGGAAGCCATGAAAATTATGGGCTTTAGTGAGGAGGAACAGATAGGTAAGAATTGTTAGCAAGATTGTGTTCAAGGTACACATCTGCAAGTGACCCTATATAGATATGCAAATGAACAAAAGTTAATTCTGTCCAGAATAATCACTTTGTAAATTATGCATATAAAGTAAGATTCTACATTAATATAAGAAAATTAAGAATATTTAGATTTTATGTCCTTGTCTCTCTGGAGAAGTATGATCTTGCAGGAACCACCAACTGGAGGATTCTAAATGTACACATACTGTTTAACCTCTTTGCCTCTTAGTTCCTCTGTGTAAATCTATTACCAAGCATTACAGACCTACAGTTTCTAAGAAATGAGCTGTGAATCAGTGCCTATAGATTTCCCTTCTCCTCCTCAGGAGGTATAGATTAATTAAACCATAAGCGTCTTATGGAGAGAATGGAAGTTCTCTCATGAGGTAAAACTTCTCATGCACAGATTTTTTTCTACCTCATGTTGGGAATAATATGGGAACTCAGTTCTGTGTGATTAGAAGAGATACAAGATCAAGGCAGGATCTAAACACAGGCTCAAGATCCCATAACACAAGCAGCACGGTCAGAGCCAGTAACAACAAGCAGCTGAACTTGTGGCAGTGCAGTGCCTGAAAACAACATAAAACAGCAGCAGGAATCTGGGGGGAGGATAGCAGGGGCCCAGAAAAGACTGGCAGTGAAGACACTGAAACCACTGTCATAGATAGGTGACAAAAACCAATACAAGCTCCCTTGGAATCATTGCCACCTTTGTACTAAACAGGGTGACACTTCAGGAAGTCCTGTGCGTACTAGAGTGACTCTTAATGCCTTGCAAGGAGATCTAATTATGATCTACTAATTTTAGGTGGTTGTTAGAAGAATTCTATTTAAAAAATGACTCCAGTGACCTACCTTTTCCCATTGCTGCAGTAGGACCAGTGGGAGCAGCTGAAGTCAATATTGAAAACACTTTGCAAACCACCTCCTTCAAAGGTTTAAAGTGGCAGCAGTTGCTGGAAACACAGGGAAAATAATATTGAGGAATCACCACCTATATTGGAAAATAGAATATATATCATCAAAGAGAAATTATCTCTGTGGTGAACAGAACATGTGGTGATGCACAGGGCAGCTCTATAGAGTAATTTAAACATAGATCAAACAAAACAATTGTCACGATATTTTCCTGTCAGTCTGAATGAAGAATTGCAATAACATGCACTCCTGACTTATTTGAACTCCACAGCATCAGTGCAGTTATCAGCATACAAAAGTACTACAATATATGGTGCTTTGAGAGGTAATTTGTGTTTATGAAAGGGAAGATTTCTCACTAGAACATCTCCATATGTACCCAAAACAGACTACTGAATTCAAGCCAGCTCTGACAACAGTAATGACTTTTTAAAGCCATTTTTTTCCAAAACTTTCCAACAACTAGCATGAAAAAAGTTGCAAAATATTCTGATTTAATTTTGAAAGAAGTTGAACAGGCTCAAATAGCTCATATTTGTATTCACTGATTCAAAGAAAAGATAAATAGAAACAAAGAGCGTGAACCAACAACTAAACTGTCTTGAAAATGTGGGCCTGCCAGAGACATCAATCTGTGTAGCTTTTAAAAGCTCTTGATGTTCCTGGGAGGGTACAGGGCTGCAGCTGGTGCATGCCCGTGGATGCAAACTGCCATGCCCCAAGTGACACCTGGTGGCAGAAGCCAGACCAGTTGTGGCAGCCAGGAGCAGAGCTCCATCACATCCCAGCCCTGCATCAACGACTGAGGGATGCTGAGAAAAAACGTCTTGCGTTGCAGGACAGCAGTGCAAATCCCAGCCTTGGTAACTTCCGATGATGTTACTGATGAAGACTGGTTCGCTCTCTTACAGAGGCATGTATTTTTGTGTTGACAGCAGCATTTCCCATTATATAATAGAAGTCATTATATTACTGTCCGAATCCCTTCGATTTCATGTTCTAAAATACAAGCCCACTAGGACAGTATTCTCCTGTGCAAGTTTACCAAATAAACAAAACCCCCTAGATTCATATAATCTCATCTGTAACTGTCCTACTTTTGCCTGGGATAGAGGTAATTTTTTCTTCTTAATAGCTAAAGTAGCACTGTGTTTTGATTTCAGCATTGGAATTGATATGAGAAGAATGTGGATAATATACTGATGTTTTCAGTTGTTCTTAGGAAATCAGGGACTTTTCAACTTCCCATATCTTGCTAGCAAGCACCTGCACAAGAAGCTGGGAAGGAGCACAGCCAGAGCAATGGACAAAAACTGGCCACCGGAATATTCCATATCATACAATGTCATGCTCAGTGTACAGATGAGGGTGGGCTGGGAAACTAGGGGTCTTCTGGGCTTGCAGTTTTGGGATTTTCTCTCCTCTGGGATCACTAGCTGGGAATAGGCTGGGTATTGGTCAATAGGTAGAGAGCAACTGCATTATACGTCATTCTTATTCTACTGTCATTATTATTTTAATTTTACTTTATTTCAATTGTTAATTTGTTTTTATCTCAACTTATGAGTCTCCTTACCTTTACTCCTCCAATTCTCTCCTTCAGTCTCCAGGGAGGAGGAGGGTGAGCAAACGGCTACTTGGTGTTTAGTTGCTGGCTAGGTTCAAACCATGGCAGTAACATATCAGCAGATTTTACTACCTGAAGTTAAGCAACATCACAGTTATATATATTTTAGTAATCAAAAATTACTTTCCTGTACTTTGACACTAAGCCTTTCCACACATTTGATTTTAGTTGAACAACTAAATATCCACAAGTTCCTGCATAACTGGAGCTTCAGAAGTGTCACACATTTTTGAAGCTACTGGTAATTAATAGATTTAATTTTTTTTATTTCAAAGTCAGAGTTACAGATTGTGAGGTGACTGAGCTGGGAAGATACTACAGGCCAGTGTAAGTGGGAGATAGATTCATGAGACTTGGGGGGCTCCATGGAGAGCCAGTACAGCTTAGCTTGGAGGTGCTAGTGCTCTCAGACTGGTCTGTTTACTCCACCATACAGATTGTTGAGATGCTGCTCAATCAGCTCTCAAACTCCTGCAGTATATGGCAGTCTTTTAAAGCCAACCTATATCTTTCCATAGAGGTACAGACTACCAGAGGCAATAGAATGAATCTTTGTTATTGCAGAGAATAGAGCGTTCAAAATGTGTCCATTCTGTTCATCATTTGTGCTACCCATTTCTCTTACAGCTATACTGAGGGTTGTCTCATCTGTCCTACAACTGGGTAATATCGTCTTCAAGAAGGAGAGAAACACTGATCAAGCTTCCATGCCAGACAATACCGGTAGGATTTGCCACTTAAAAAAATATAGCTAACGTTCAGAAATTACTAAAACAGCAGCTGAGTAAGCATTCTTTACTAGTATTTTTTATTTCATTGTTGTTACATATATACTTCACAGGCTTTAAAAGATACGCCGTACTTAAAATCAGCCCAATTTTCATTACCTTTTCCAGTAATCTTGAATCCACAAATTGATGAACAGTGAATGTGGTGCTTGGATCACAAATAATACTTTTATGGCAAGTGGCATCTCTTGTATGTACAATAAAAGATCTTTCAAGGAAGATAAATAGCTTTACATACTTGCTGAGCTGCTCGCATTTACACTTACTGACCTGCTAAGACAAAATCCAATCTGAAATAAAATCTCAATCTTTTATTCTAGCTGCACAAAAAGTGTGTCACCTGATGGGAATTAATGTGACAGATTTCACAAGATCTATTTTAACCCCAAGGATCAAAGTAGGACGAGATGTTGTTCAGAAAGCTCAGACCAAAGAGCAGGTATCTACTTGCAGTCTGCTTAGCTCTCCTGAAACTACTCTCCTTTCTGCTGTACAGAAATTGGCAGCTAATTAGTATTTTTCTTTCCCTTACAATTTTTTCTTCTTTTTTTCAGGCGGACTTTGCCATAGAAGCTTTGGCCAAGGCACAATTTGAACGTCTTTTCCGTTGGATTCTAGCTCGTGTAAACAAAGCTCTCGATAAAACAAAAAGACAAGGTGCTTCCTTCTTGGGGATCCTTGATATTGCTGGATTCGAGATTTTTGAGGTAGGTACTGTGGGACCCAAGTTGGCTAAACTCATTATCATGCAGCGATTTGGATGCAAGATGAGAAAAACCAAAGTGCAGAGCCACAAGACCAATCTGATTGTTTCAAGCTGGCTTGCAGCCTGTGGCCAACACAATCCTCAGGCCTACAGCAGCCGGCTGCTTGCCTTTCCCTTGGGCAGGAAGGGCTGGGACCGGCAGGATGCTCCTGCTGGCTCAGTGCGTAGAGCCAGGGTCTACTTTTTATGGTTAATTGAACAAGTGCCAGTACAAAGATTTACCACTTGAGAACTTACTGTAAATTTTCAAGATCTTATATTAGAAAAATATGGATCCTTATATTTTAATTATAGTAATATGCAAAAAGTAGAAGATAGCAAATTTCATTTTTTCATTTAAGTTCCTTCCTGAAGGTCTCTTTCTAACATTAGGAATGCATTTTTTTCCTCATCACAGATCAATTCCTTTGAGCAGCTGTGCATCAATTACACTAATGAGAAACTGCAGCAGCTTTTCAACCACACAATGTTTATACTGGAGCAAGAGGAATACCAGCGAGAGGGCATTGAATGGAATTTCATTGACTTTGGCCTTGATCTGCAACCTTGCATTGAGCTGATTGAAAGACCAGTAAGATTATGTCTCTATAGATGGGGTAGTACAGAGGATGCATCAGGGTCAGTTACCTATCAGTACAATAAGAGAGACATTTAAGGTATTTCAGGTCCTTTGGTGCCTGGGAGGATTTGTAACATAAGGGATAAAGAATGTGGTGCTCTGTCTCTGCCTGTGATGATACTGATCTGATATTGCTTGCATTGCAGACCAACCCTCCTGGTGTCCTGGCTCTACTGGATGAAGAATGCTGGTTCCCCAAAGCTACTGACACATCCTTTGTGGAGAAGCTATGCCAAGAACAAGGCAACCATTGCAAATTCCAGAAGCCCAAGCAACTCAAGGATAAAACTGAGTTCTGTATAATGCACTACGCAGGAAAGGTACTGGGCAGATTGAAATATTTTGGCTTATGGAACTTTGATTCTTTGATGCCCAAATGGTAAAAAAGAAATGGTCCAGTACCCACATTGATAAGGGATGGCTTTAGTTATATAATATATATATTGTGTGCTTTAGTTACATAAATTATGAAATAAGATTAGCAAAACACTATTGGTTGTGCTAAGCTCACAAGAAAACAAAAATAACCAGTACCAGGGTTATCGAAAAATCCAAGTAATTTGGATTCCTTTCTAGCAAGCACATTTTTTTTTAAAGGCAAGGCAGGTGCGCTGCCATGGATATGCAAAAAGCTTTTCAGATACTAGTACATGTGAGAATAAATACTCAAATCAGCTCTCAACCATAGAAGCTTTTCACATTGTTATTATTTGTATGGTTTTATCTCAATAGTGTCCTGTGTTCTTGGACACGCAGATTTCTTTATCAAGAATAGACTTTTGATGCAGCACTGCTTCCTGCAGGTTACCTACAACGCAACTGCCTGGCTAACAAAGAACATGGATCCACTAAATGACAATGTGACCTCTCTGCTGAACCAATCTTCAGATAAATTTGTAGCAGACCTTTGGAAAGATGGTATGAATCACAATAAATCAGTAATGTGGTTTAAAGAGAGAAACTACTATCAGAACTTCTTGACAGCTGTCCCTTGCTGGCAGGACACAAGTGTAAACCCTATAAGCACAGAAGAGACTGAACTAAGAAACAAGAATAATGTACTCTAAAGATTTATGAAAAGCATTATTAGACAACTTTAAGCATTATTAATAAATTTCCTTACTTAATATTATTCAGCAACAGAATAAAAATAATTCATTACACTTACAATGTTGCTGAACATGTGTTATTGTAGATCTCATTTAATAGTGGTTATTGTTGAGCCTTATGAATGACTTACACACTCCTCTCCCAGAAATCCTGCACAGCTCTCTCCAATGATATATAACCTCGACTAAACTTGATCAGAAGAATGTCTGTAACACATATACTACAGTATAAATATTCAATACATGGATATGAGAGTGCAAACACCAGCAAGGTGGCTCTGAATTATCAAATAACTGAAGGAAATTATTAGCTAGACTTTGAGAGCCACTGGATAACAGATGGGAATCAAGAGATGCTGCTGTTCCTGGTTCTGAGACCAACCTACCAACTGGATATTTTGCAGGACTGTCCTGTTTAGAGCAAACAATACATATTCTGTATATTCAGTTGCTCCATTCTGTCACTAGTTAACAGATCCTTATTTTCACATTTGACAAGAATTAGACTATTTATCCAGAAGGCTCTTCTAGTACTTTTGTTACTATGCTTCTACTGCATCAAAAATATACGGGTCCTCTTTGGGAAGCTGCAGTTTAACAATGGCAGTAACAGTTGTAATGTGAGGACAGTTCATACAAGCAGTTCCATTCATACTTTCTTTTGTATTTCAGTGGATCGTATAGTTGGGCTGGATCAGATGGCCAAGATGACTGAAAGCTCACTCCCTAGTGCTTCAAAAACCAAGAAAGGCATGTTCCGTACTGTTGGACAACTCTACAAGGAGCAGCTGACCAAACTGATGACCACTTTAAGGAATACCAATCCCAACTTTGTCCGCTGTATCATTCCAAATCATGAAAAAAGGGTAAATTTCAAATGCTCGATTTTCAGATTCCTGGCACGTTGTTCCTGTTGAGCTGCTTGCTGTGCCAGCACATTGCAGAGCTGAATGATGTCTTCAAACACAGATATGCAGCTGGTAACATTTCTGTAAATTTCTGCTGTGCTAAAAATACTTTCTGTTCTCTTTTCAGGCTGGCAAACTTGATGCCCACTTAGTGCTGGAGCAGTTGCGCTGCAATGGTGTCTTGGAAGGTATTCGCATCTGCCGGCAGGGATTCCCCAACAGAATTGTCTTCCAGGAGTTCCGTCAGCGGTAGGAATTTTTCATTCAGTCTCAACCCTGGTTTTAATAGTGGTGTAGTACGTATTTGTCTGTAGAAGGCGATCTCATGTGTTTCAACCTCCGTAACATCAATGTCTTTTGGCAGATATGAAATTCTTGCTGCAAATGCTATTCCTAAAGGATTCATGGATGGGAAGCAGGCTTGCATACTGATGGTAAGGAAAGCATTTTTGATCCTAGTGATAATCAGGTCTATACTTATATAAAAGCTGTTAAGAGTAATGAGAAGTAATTTTTAATACCCTAAACCTCAGCACTGAAATTAACAAATATCCCTGCATCCCTCCAGATCAAAGCATTAGAACTCGATCCCAACTTGTACAGAATTGGACAGAGTAAAATCTTCTTCAGAACTGGTGTTCTGGCTCACCTGGAGGAAGAGAGAGACCTGAAGATCACAGATGTTATCATCACCTTCCAGGCTCAGTGCCGAGGCTACCTAGCAAGAAAGTAAGAATATGTACTAACAAAAAGAATGTCTTTTGCTGCAGTGTCTGCAGAATCTTTTAGTTCTCTGTGTAACACACTAAAGATACAAAGACTTTTTTTATTATCTATTATTCATGTTGCATTAGAACGCAATGCATGCTCAATGAAGGACTTGCTTTCTGCTTCTTAGTGTAGTTACAGGGAAGCAATTACATTGTGAGGCTGCTTACACTCTGTACAGTAAGCACTCTGAGGCAATGACCCTTCGTTTAAATGTGTTTGTGCAAGCAGGAGAAGGAGTATCCTAGCCTATGACTGGAATCTTATGCACTATTACAAGTAGCAACACCACTGGCATTTGTAAAAAAAAAAAAAAAAAAAA